>CM039526.1:378462-501391 GCA_022433055.1 Begonia peltatifolia | reverse complement strand
TTACTATGCATGTTCAATAAAGTGTGCTTTTATCTCATGAAGTAGCTTGACATTGTGATTTACTTCGTTGTATCTTGGAGATTCCGTTCTTGAACTTATATTGTTGTCTGCAGTTATGGGTCCTTCTTCGGCCCTTCTCAACCAATCATTGCTCAAAGAGTGATTCAAGAAAGCAAATCTCTATTAGAGACCCGAGAGTATGCATCAACAGTTTCAAATGCTCTTAAAAGTGTACGTTTTGCAATGCTGCATGTAATTGTTTCTTTTTGAAATTCGTCTTGATGACATTGCTTTTTTTTTTCCCGCAGAGTAGAAAGAACTATGCTTCAAACAATGTTGATTCTAAACGTGAATCACAACATCGTGCACCTAAAAAAGTTATGAATGAGGTACTTTGAGCTATTTGTGGTCATTATTTAACTTGCACTTAAAATGTCCTTCCCATTCTCCTTTCAGAAAAAAGCTCAATTTTTTTCCATATACGTGCAGCTAAAGACTAAAGCACAACAGCTTAAAAACACTAGAGATTATTCATTTTTGCTGTCAGATGATGCTCAGCTTCCTGTTACTACAAAAGAACCTCCTCCCCGAAGCGTCTCTGTCCCGCACACTGGTATGTCACTATGTTACTACATTTCTGGTCTTAAAGCTTTTGAAATGAAGGGAATGTTGTTTCTGAAACTTATATGGTTTACATTTTTTTATTTGATACCGAAGAGGCGAGATCAACTCAAGTACTTGTAAAGAGTAAACAACCTGTGAGAAATACAGGCAGGCATGGTACTGATGGTCACGAGGAAAGGAAACGATTTTCTGTTAATGACCAAATGCCATCTAACCGCAACGTGACTTCTAGTAAGCCCAATATGATGCCATCTAAGCAGCATCCAGGGAATAATGGGAATGGACATGGACGGCCCTCAGGACAAAAAGGTCCTTCACTGAAAACACCTGTTGCTACTTTACAGAAGAAAATTTCTGGATCAGGTATGAGGGAGTCCACGTCTGGTCTGCACAAGTCGCTACCATCAAAGTTGCAATCGCCTTCTCCTTCTCTGAAGCATCATGTAGATAAGAAAAAGGAATCCCTACAACCTGCTGCGGCAAAATTGTTGCCTAAGCAGCCCGTCCCATCCTTGAACTCTCAGGTTATTCAGTTCTTTGCTGAAATTAAAACACAAATGATGTCATTATTATGCATTTTTGCTCCTCGGGATAGATGCATGATTTCTAACCCCTTTTTTTTGTGACATTAACAGATAAATAAGCCACAGAAACAAATTCCTTTGCATCGTCCTTCTCAAGATTACCGGCCTAAGAAGAAGCCTTTGAGACGCCACTCTGATGATGAGGATGATGATGATGGTGGAAAGGCTATCAGCATGATTAGAAAAATGTTTGGGTAAAGCCTTTCTCCTCTCTTTTTTTTTTTTTTTTTTTTTTTTCTTTTCTTAAAATGTGCAAATGTTATTGGGTAAAATATACTTTTCCATCTAATATATAGTGATTAATTCATATAGTAAACGAATGTTTTTTTTTTTTTTGTGTTTTCACCACTGGTTATCCAAGCCCTTTTATTTGCACTTGATATTTTATATTTTTTTAATCCTTTTTTTTACTTCAATTTTAATGTCCGCGGGTTTTGTTAGATGGTAGATTTTCTTTTTGATATTAGAAAATGCATTTGCAGATATAATCCTTCAAAATTCTCTGGCCGTGATGATGATGATAGCGACATGGAGGCCAACTTCAGTGATATCTTGATGGAAGAGCACAGAAGGTACGTTGCAATAGCATGACTTCTTCAAATGAGTATTAGAATTAAGTTGTATTTTCATTTTGGAGTTCTTTGGTATTGCAAGAAGCAATTCAAAAGAAAAGTAGAATGAGACATTGAGTTGTTGCGCGTGATTGCTGCAATGTGATTTTATTGTTCTATATAGCATTGTAAGTTTAAAACAATTAAAAAAAAGTACAAAGTAAGAGTAATGAGCGATATTGTGGCTAATGAATTCGACAATTTCTCCCCTTTTTAAGTACTGACTCACCGTCACATGTGAGTTGAAACGTATGATCTTAAGAAAGTTCATGCTAAATATTTGTCAATAAAAGATGTTTATGGAGCAGCAACGCACCATTTTGACTTTTTAATGTTTGTGCTGTTTATTGTACTTCTTTCCTGACCTTCTCACTCTTTATACAGTTCACTGATAGCGAAGAAGGAGGATGCCGAGCAACTTCGGTTGATAGAAGAAGAAGAAGAGAGGGAACGACAAGCCAGAATGAGAAGGTTAAAGAAGAGAAAGATGGGGTAACAATATCTTCAATTCTAGAAGTTTGTCATGACATAGGCTAGATTTTTCTTTTTGTTTGGAAAATATTTAGTGGTCAAAGGCTCTGCTAACTAAGGGGTTTCTACTTTGGCTATTTGTTTGTGGTAGGCTTCTCTTGCCATTTCTTAACTCATTTTGTTTTTTTGGGATCAATAAGATATTAAAAGAAGTTCAATCACAATCGGATGAAGATACCCTTCATCATCGTAGGGGCCGGTCTGCCACCCTTATAGAGAAATATCTCCTATTTTTTGGTAATCGATGTAGCCTCGTGGTGCCTTACACCCTCTATCCACACAAGCATATGAAATGGATTTGTCAATAGATTCTCGAAAGTTCTACTTTAGAGCTGTTTCTTTTCCATCATTTGGATAATTTGAGAGTATTTATAGACGTGAAATACCGGATTACATAATAAGATAAAGTGTAAATTAAACTCGAACAGTTGAGTCAAATCAGAGCATTTATTTTTCGGGTATAAACAATTTAGACATGGTTGATAATTGATCTTTTAATTTAGTATATGTATATAATATTTGGCATTTAATTAGCTAATTTGACAACTCTTATGATGTCTAACTCTATCGCGAGATTCACTGAGTGTAAAATTAAGTTATAAATCGCAATGAGGAGTTAGAAATCAGATAAAAATAATTAATTAAATGGACAACGTAGTATAGATGTATTAAATTTAATGGTTAAATTGATGACAATGATTTTGTTACTGAAAAGTGAATATTTGATTTCTTAAATAAATAGTTTAAGGTGTAATCGACTTTAAACATTAAAATTTAAATTACATTTTATCTTAAAAGAAAATTAAAGTACAACTAATAGGGGCGGTAGATATTCTTTTGGCAAGGTTCAAATATTTTGGGATTGGTAAAAAAAAAAAAGAGAAATTTCATTAGAAGTTAAACTTTTGGAAGAATCATAATCGAGTGCGAAACATAGAGGACTAAAACTTAGATTGTGAAATAATTTGATGAGATGACCGATGATTACTTTAGTCATATTTTGACGAGTAATTGTTCAGTAATATTTAAATTTGTGCAAGTTTAGTCGAGGTAGAGATATAAGAACGTGTCATCCCTCATTCGTATACGCCAGGAGTCCATTGATGAGAAGAGATTGGAGAAAGCTCGATTCCAATTTCTACACCGATGAGCGGAAACGAACTATGATACTCCGTAATCTTTGTTTTGCAATCATCATAAGTATGTGGAGATGTTTAATTAGTAATTAAACATACGTTAATCATCCGTTTGAAAAATAAAAAATACAAAATCAAATAATTTTGTTTTCTAGATTTATTCCAAAAAATTTAATTTCTAAATACATTATAATATTGTTTGGTATTAAATTCGCTAATGTGTAATTAGAGTGGCTCATGTCTCGACTCACCGGGTATATGTGGGGAAGGACATAGCCTCTTCTGGCTTCCTCTTTTTCATCTAACTTCACAGCTTTCATCCTTAGTTCAGCTTCCTGAGCTCCGCCGAACCGAGATAGTTCCTCATGTCTGCTTCAATTCTATTCTCGTGTACGTAGAGCACGCATTTCGGCTCCTCAAGTCTGCGCGTTGTTTGAAGCGGCGAAAGATGATCCTGGACTCGTTAATTTTTGTTGCTCTTCCTTCGTTTCCCGCCCAATGTGTGCTCCAATTAAGCGTTCCTCCAAGAAGACTTAGAAATCGAGCTGTTTGTTGCTCCAGGTACCGATGATGCGTTGCTTCCAGTTCTTCGTTATTCGGCGCATGCTCATATATTTCATTTGGCTCATATTCCTTCACTCTCTGGACTGGCTTTTTTTGAAAATTTTCGCGTTTGAACGTGTTCCTTTTTGCAATATTATATCGGAAATAAGTGCAAAACCACGAGAATTGAATTGTTTCTCTTGTTTTGTTTTCGAGGATTATGAAGTTTAGTGCTCTATATGATTCTTTTTTATTAAGCTATGTCATAATTTGTTTAAGAGGAAATGGAGAGCTCAGTGGCTTGCGACTGCCCTCACAGCGAATGGAGTGAGTGCCTGTTTTCTTGTTCTTTCATTTTAATAACTCAGATCGCGTTATCATGCAAATACATCTTTTTTTTTTTTTGCCCTTCAACTTTTAGGTTGAAAGGTCAAAATAATCGAGTGATGTCAAAGGTATGAAGTGGTATATCAGTCCAAGTACAAAGCATCGCTTTGCGCTAATTCTGTTTTTGCTTACTCGCTAGTCATCCAAAGGAGAAGCAGAGGTGGAAAGCGAAATTTGGGGACTCTTTAAAGAAGCTCAGCAGAGTATTTCTTTAACTAACTTCTAAACTCTAAATTCAAATTTGTTGCGATTTTGCATCATCCTTGAAATTTCTGCATGCTTCTAACTTTGTTCGTTCTGATATATTTTAATGATGCTGAAGACATATTGGAGCTGAATAAACAACGTCTCATTGCCATTGAGGAGCTGAAAAGTGTTGTCAATGAGAAGAAATTGTTGCAAGAAAAGGTTGAGAAATTGGAGACAGAAAAACAGGCTGCACTTGAAAAAGGTATCTTCTTCAAATAGTTTTGGATCCCTTTATAATTTATCTAATTTTCTTTTCTGGGTGCCATCACGGGTGGTTATTAATGTCGTCCTTGAGCATTTGTCTCTGGCTTGAGATGGTGCATAAATATACAGATGTAAATATTGGTTTTCGTGGTCCTTACACATAACGGAATTCACTATTATTCATAATAATAGTGACGTGCGTTATCTACGTGATTTTAAAACTATTTTAAAATTACAAAAATTATAAATTTTGATCGTTAGTCTAAAATAAAATATTTTTGAGAAATATGAATTTTTCAAAATGTAAATAATTTACGTTGAGAAAAATTATTAGATTTAGATTGTGAAATAATAAAAGAAAATATCTCTTGGAGAAATGTTTTTACTTAGGTACTCTCGTACGATCTCAACAGCGTTAATTCATGATCAAGTATTATTTGTGAAAACTTTGAAATTGTCGAGTATTCGCTAAAGATCTTTACACTTAAATTTCTTGATGTGTGGGCGTCCATCTTACAAGAATAATACACGTATTCTCAACACATTAGACGTCTATCTTCGATCTTAGAAAACATTTTTCTAAAACCGAATCCGGAAAGGTCACACTTTTTTCTCTAGGGATTGGATCTCTCTTTTTGAAACTTTTGTTCTCTTTTTCCTTCTTCTTTTTCGTTGTCAAATCACATTTGCAATTTTATAGATCTATTTTAAAATTAATTTTTTAGATTTATTTTAATAAAAATTAATTTTTAAAAAATAAATCTTTTCTAATCAAATTTAATTTAATTAGGAGTTGATTTATCTAATAAATCAATTTATCGATTAATCATATAATCTAAAAACAGTTTTTAGAATATATTTTTGAAAATAATTTTTCAAGATAATCTCATCTTATGAGATTCTTCATATCTACTTTTAAATAATCAACAAACTATAAGTCAATCGTAAATCAAATCTAATTTGATCTAATTTTTTAGATCTATTTATATTCAAATTTCAAAAATCTGATTTGATAGTTTGTTGAATAACTAATTTTAATTTTAATTTTAATTTGAAGATCAAATTTCATCTGATAAGATTTTTTAAATTTAATTCAAATCCCTTTAAAATAATATCATTTAATGAGATATTTTATTTTGAATTCAAAATATAAAAACTATTTATATATTTTGAGTCATAATATATTCATTTGAGTGTCTATATATGATTAATAATAATTAATCATTTATATATTTATTCTTGTAATATGAAAATTAAATAGTAATATAAGATGGCAGAGGGACCGATGGACCTATAGTTCTAATTCCAGTAATATTTGTTAATTTAAATTCTTTATATTAAATAACACAATTATTAATTTTACAGTAATTCCACTAAATATTTTGCGTTGCACTCTTAGAACTATAAAGTATATTTACTCAAAGTAATATCCATTAATATAGTCATTACATATATATTAATCCTTCATTAAGATTCGTAATGGAGTTAGGTATAAGATCCGTTAACCTCTTATATTACATCTTTCTCTTTGACTACTATTAGTTCTTAATTGAATAATTAATTCATAACATTTATGAATTGCGCGCTAATTATTCAATCCCTGAGCTAATAAATAAGGGAATATTGTATTATGGATTTCATTATATCAATGTTAGCATTCCAAGCTATTAATTTAATTTATTTTCAAAATACAAGGTTTATGTAATGTAACTCATACAAAATTTTACCGAATAAATCAAAGAATAAATTAAAATAAAATATGAGTCTACTAAATAGAATGAATTAAGATCATACATATATGACCATCATTATGATAAAATTAATTATTCTTTATTAACGGATATTATAAAACAATATAATTTCATCAAGTCTAGTCCTATATAATCATATTATATAAAATACAATCACTTTATGTCACTACGTATATAGTCGGAGTATGACTATACGTTCTTAACGAAGTGAACTGTATTTATGACTTTATTAATTTAAAGATCCTATACTTCAAATATAAGTCACAGACTAATGTGATTATTTTTTTTAAATTTAATTTCACATATATCAATATATATGTAAATTTAAAATTGTACAAATAATCAAGAATTTTTCTTTGAATTTATAAAGCACATCGAATAATGTAAACAAACATAAAAATTAATCATAAAAGTTATTCATTAATTACAGCAAAAAAATGTTCATAATATTTGCTTGTTGGACACATTATTCCCAACAGTAAATTATTTGATGAGAGTGAGAATGTCTATCGACTTATTTAAAGTAACTAACCATGTGCTGTGCTCTACAACTCAGCTTATCACTTACGAAATATATTATAAGGAATTTGACATATGAGTGGGACACTTTGCCAATGTTGTAATTTGTAAGTATGTCAAAGTGAGTTCTTAGTTGGGTCTTAATTTTTTTTTGAAGAATGATGTGTTTGCATGGATGTATCGTGTTGTGTCTAGTCGGATCTTCTCAAAAAATGGTTTTCGGAGATAAGGAACTGATAAGTTCGTGAATGTTATCTATTTGGTGAAGACTCAAGAGCTCTTCGTCTTATTCTTCGACCGTGGTTGTTGAGCATTTTTTGTTGCTCTTTTACTTTGTATAGCTTCTACTAAGTATATTCTTCATTTACCAATTAAAAAGAAAAAAAAAAGTAGTTAGATCAATGATGGCCTGAAGTTGAATAATTTCTTCCCATGGGTGTCACTTGAACCAGATCAGATATCAATATGTTCAGAGATGCTACTTCGGATCGACTCTATGGTACTCACTGGAATGATTGACATGGAAGATGCATCTGAAATGAGAAAGCTCGCGATGGATCACAGAGTTAGCATTGCAGATGCTTTTGTTGATATACTGCAGAAAAACGATGCTGTACTTCTAGCAGAGCTCCATCAATTCTCGGACAAAAGCAAAAGGTATATTTGTCCTCAAGATGCTGATATATTATTTACATATTTTTTGCTGGCTTTTTTCCCGTTGACTTGCTCTTTGAAGTGGATGAGTTTCGTGTAGTAAATGGTCGCAAAGAATATCCTGTCTCTATTGATACTTAAATATCAAAAATTGTAGCGTTGAGCTTCAATGACCTTGATGCAATAAAATGTGATGTTGTCTCTAAAGCAGTGTCATTTTTTTATGTATTTTTGTTTTAATTCTGAATGCTTTTTTCCTTACGTCTCCTGTTAGATTAGTGTTAAATCTGATAATATCTTCAACTCAGGAACGGTTTTCACATTATCCACATATCCACTGAAATGGCTCCATTGACATCCTTTGGAACTGTGGCATCATACGTGACAGGTTTATCTAGAGCACTTCAAAGAAAGGGAAACCTGGTTGAGGTCATCTTACCGAAGTAATTATTTATAAACTGAGTTTCCCTTGCCATACTTATTCTCCGTAGCTTGAGATTTCATCTTAAAATTCTAGAGATCTGCCGCTCCATGGATGCTATGATGTTTCTACGTTTGCATTTATTTGAAATAAAAGTAAAATAGATGAAGAAAAAAGTTCTTGGATACAAATTTTTTCTTTTTGTAAAATGGTTTGCTTGGGATTCTTTAGTTACATAGATTTTTGAATCTGACCTAACCATTCTAACAAGTAGTTTTAAATTTTCAATTACTTGCTATTTCTATCCTGTTTTTTTTTTCAGTTACTTTAAATCTGGCTCTTTTGTATTCTTTGTGCGTGGATCATTTAATATTCACAAAGCCAGATAATTATCAATTAGCTGATGTGTAAAAGAAAAGATCAGGGATTAGTAATATGAAATTGTATTCAACCTATTACCCTACATAAATTTCTTTATTCAAGTTTGCAAGTTCTTGTTTACCCTGTTCTAGTAATATAGAATATGAAGAAATGAAAAGTTTTATGAAAATAATCTGACAAAAAGTAGTGGATTTTCATAATAACCATTTTTGCTCATTGTATGAGTTTGCTAATTTGTTTAAAAAAAAAAGATTTCATTTATATACCTTGACTAATAGAGGAATCAACCTTCTCTGTTGATCCAAATTAAATAGGTTCAATAGGTATACTAGTACCTTGAAATGATGATCTATCAATTACATATCATATTGTATTGTATCTAATGATATTACCTTCTAATTAGGTATGCAACCCTGGACTTGAATGAAGTTCAACAGTTGCGAGAAATTGAGGTGGAGTATTATTCATATTTCAATGGTCAACTGCATGGAAACAGAATATGGACTGGGTTAGTTCTATTTGTTCAGTTTAAACTGGTGTCTAGATTATTTTGTTGGCTAGTATTTAGCTTTCTCTTTCACTAACTTAAAATCAGGAAAGGAAATAAGAATATATTGACACTGCCTTCAATGTGAGGAGACCTTGCAGCTCTTACGTGGCATGCTTATTTGTACAGAGTTGTCCAAGGCATTGGGGTTACCTTAATTCAACCATTGCACTACTCTTCATTTTTTAACCGCGAGAGAAGAAATGGCTTTGCAGATGACTTCGAACGGTTAGTAAAATAGTATTAACACATCCATTTTGTTATTTAACTATTGATGGTTGATGCTAAGTCTAGTATTTAGAAAAACTTTATGTGGTGGTTTTAGTCTTACCAATGGGAAGGAGCCCGAAGTCAATTCTTTAAATTTTCCGGTTTTGATTTCTGGATGAAATTAAATGATATGCATTTTAATATTTGACACTTTATTTATATTATCCTTACTGAAAAGGAAAATAATCGAACCAGAGAAGAAATTCTTATCTAGGGAAAGAAATGAAGCTTTGCAAATATTAATATTAAATTAATGTCCTAGAATTATTCTTATATAGCTGTTAGGAATCCTTATTGATTGGCTGGTTTATAAGTCCTTATATTTACTGGATTCTTAGCTTCGTATTAGCATCTTCAAAAGGATGTACATGAACGGTTCATACATATTCTTGCAGTTTGTGTTTGGCAGTGATGAAAGTTATTGTGGCGTATTAGGGAATTGCTACCACTATTAATTTTTCATTTCATGTCAGCCAATATTGTGTTAATAAATATAGTGGATTATTCTGTAGCTTATTGATGATATTTATTCTGCCCTTTCCTTTTGAACGGTTTCAGTTTTATGTATTTTTCACGGGCTTCATTGGATTATATTGTGAGATCTGGTAAGCAGCCAGACGTTTTACAAATCCACAACTGGGAGACTGCAATTGTTGGGCCACTTTTCTGGGAGCTTTTTGTTAAGGAGGTGAAACTTAAATATATGCTCTTAGGACGTTTTTTCTGTTTCCATTTTTTTGTTTACAGTACTTTCAAATTCTGATTTTAGCACGTGGAATGTTGTTGTAAATGCCTATGATTTATATTCTTTGTATTCATTGCAAATCAAGAATGTGAAGTTGTGACTTATATCAACTTCACCTTGCTACATGAAAGATTATTGTTTTTCCAAGTGATTGAATTTGATGGTAAAGTCACGGGCTCACAATTGTAGAAGAAATCACTACAGCCCAGCATCCTGTCACTAAGGCACATCCAGTTTAATAGACCTTTTGGACTTAAAATTGAGTTTGACTAATTGAATAAATCTAAACTCAGAGGCGTGTAGGCGCATCCATCATTCATATTCATCAGTCTATGCTGCAATTTTTTTATTGGAATTTTTTATCACTCCTTTTTCAACTCTGTAAACCTCTTTTTTTTTTTAATTTTGTTTTTTCACAACAAATGTAATTAGGTTTCCTCGTCAATCATCTTTGAGTGATTCTTAATGAGAAGAGTTACTAACAGCTAAAAATGCATACAAGTTTCATTAGCTATATAGTACAGTAATACCAGTTTTATTACCTCAATGCTGCATAATCTTGATATATTTTGAAGCTATTATCCTCACGTTACCCTTGTTAAACGTTACCTATAGGGACTGGGAGGTGCTAGGATATTGTTGACATGTCATGACTACCATTCACAGGTGAGGTATAATAGTTCTATTAATCATGAATAAATTTTCAATGGTTTTTTTGAAGTTGAGCTCATCATCCTGTTTAAACTACTTTAGCATCTTGATGAACCAGAGAAATTAGCACTATGTGGACTTGATCCTGGTAGACTTCATCGTCCTGACCGTCTGCAAGACAACACCAAGACACATCTTGTCAATATTTTGAAGGTAAGGGAAAAACGCCTATGTGAACCCCCTTTCAATGGATAAAACACTATGTAGTTAACTGTAGATGGCTTTCTCTAATTAATTATAATCATTTGGCTTTTATGAACATGACTGAATAATGATCATGACTATTTATTACATTATTAAAGTAATGAAACAATATACTTAATTGACTAAAATCACAAACTAGAATTTTTAAAATTTTAGTTTTAGTTTTATCAATTTTTCAAATCGAAGGCTGTTCCCCTTGTTTTTTTTTTTTTTTTTTTTGTTATTAGATTTTATTTTTATTTTTGTTGAAATATGTTTATTACCCAAGAAATGTTACTTTTATCGTACTTTATATTGAGGAACAATTTATTTATTATCAGATAAAATTTGTTTGTAATTTAACTTTTTTCTTATAATGATACATATATTTTATCGGTAAACATTTAGCTATATAACTTCTTGGATAATTTTCAAAATTTCAGGGTGGAATTGTTTACTCCAATAAAGTAATGGTAATGTCATTAAATCATTCCAAAGGCAGGAATATTCATGGATTAGAATCTACATTTAGCACGCACAAGTAAGTAATAGACTAATAGTTTTATGTGATTTCCAAAACTTTCTTCTTGAGATTCTTCTAGGCTTTTTAACAAAGTTGACTAAATTTAAATTAAAATAGAATTTCATTGTGTCTTGATCTCCTTTTTTAGGAAGTCAGACTTTGGTAGAAGGACATGAATGAGGCATTTGTAACTCATGTTCATCAAAATAGTTGTATTTGTTAACAAGACGATTTTTAGGATCTAAAAATCTGCATTCTACATTTCGCTTAATTGGCCAAGTAAATGGCGTTGTACTTGTTCTCTCTTCAGTGCTGTTCCTTTCGTTTTTGTTTTTTTTGTGTACCTTTGGATGTAGGGAGAAGTTGGTTGCCTATTCCCATGGATTGGACTGCTACTCTTGGGATCCTGCCAAGGACAGCTTTCTTCCAGAAAACTATAGTATAGAAGATATGAAAGGAAAAACTGCATGCAAAGTGGCATTGCAACAGGTCTTGGGGATAGCTGAGAATTCATCGATGATTATGGTAAGAAATTTTAAAAAGAAGGTCATCTGGGCACCTTGGATGCTTGAAAGCTAATATTTGAGGAGACGATTCAAATGTATCTGTTCTTTTTGTGCACAAAATCAACTCATGATTAGAACTGTTATGTTAAGATAAAACATAAGAACGAATGACTTCAACTTGCTGGTAAGCAACTATGATGAAATAAGCTAAAACAATTGCCCTTTTTTTTTTATGTATAACTTGTTGAATATCATGTCGGGATTTTTCTGTTTTTGTAGTAGAATAGTTCAGAAGTCTCCAGATTTAGTACCTACGGAAGTGTGCTAGTCGGAATTAAAGATGATGGAATTAGTTTTTATCATTTTTTCTGTCTTTTCACTTTTTTTGGAATTTGCAAAAGTGTATTTCCAGCCTTGATGCAGAGAAGCAAGGGCTTTTTTTTGGAAACGACTATTAGGCAACCATTATTTTTATTTGCTCGCCCTAATCAACATCTATTCCTCGCCGTGTGTTAGAGTCCGAGTTTGTCCAGAACATGTTGTCCATGACCGTCCATGCTAGATTTAAGTTATTCATTTGTATTTCTTTTCTATTGTATTTCTTTTCTTGTTTAGGAAAGTGACTCCTGGCCACTATAACTTGTATTAGCCATTTTTACTACCTTAGGAAAGAGTGACTCTGATGTGATTAAGTCTTGCAAATCTAAGGTTATTGCAATCTAAGTAAAAGGGTCGATGCTTCTCGACTTAATTCGATAACCATCTCAATGCAGCATGCATAACTTTCTTAAATAAGCTTCAAATGATATGAAATTTTAAAGGGAATTTACCTGGTGAAGGATGATTAAACCTTGAAAAATTCATATAAAAATATGAAGAAAAAAAGGATGTGCAGTGAAACTCGTACCTGGTCCGATAAGCAATGTAGTGCACTTTCGGTTAATGTCACTTTCCAAAGAGAGTGACAACAACACTTGGGCAATGGTTATCACATTTTCTACCGTTTTTCTACTCTAGAGGGTTTGGAGAGAAAAAATGTCAATAAAAATTTACAAACAACAAAAAATTTGAAGTAATGGAGGCTACAATTCCAATCGGCAATTACCCGCCGATGCACATATCTTAAGAGCTGATTGCTCTTTTGAGTCTTTAGAAAACGTGCCAAATTTTATTAATGATTAAAAGAATTGAATACAATGTTCTATCAAAGAAGATTAAATATGACCTAGCGTAGTGTAGGGTTTTAGCTTGAAATAAAAGGCAACTTGAGCGCAAGTTGATCTCGGCCGTGCATAAGCACCTCCTCTACTCTTCAGCTATCAAGATGAGATCATATAAGGCAATCTATCTTGAGTCCGTGTGTGGATGATGAGCTGTGAAAATTCAAATCGAAAGTTGAATGTGAGCACCTATCTTCTTAAGTGGACCGGGTCATAAATGGTGCAAAGGTGGCGCGCACATCTGAAGGTATGTTTGTGCGCACGACCTTTCTTCTATTTTGGGCCAACCTTCTCTTGTGCACCATTCATGACTTGATCCTCATGTCCATTTGAAAGCTTAATTAAGCGCTCTTCTTTTTAAGTGGATCGGGCCTTCAAATGGAGTAATGAAGACAAATTCTTTTTTTTTATTATCTGTGCCAAGGTCTTGTTCCTTTTTATTGAGTGATGTTGAGGTCATGCTCTCATGTTATTCGATGGCATGACCTCTCCTTGTCTTGTAAGATAGGTGTGATCTCCATTCGATTTTCAAGAACGTTTTTTACAAAACGAATAAACAAGTTAGTTAATGTTTTGGCTCGAGCACGTGTGATTGCTCCTTGAGACATATCAATTCTAGAAGAGTGTTGCTCCTCTAACCGAGCTGTTAAAGAAAGGTACTCCCTGGAAGTGGAATCAACAATGCCAAAATGCCTTCGCCAGTTTGGAAGACGCAATGATGCAAAGTCCAATCTTGGCCCTGGTTGATGTTACTCAGCTATTTGAAGTAGAAACATATGCATCTGACTAAGCAGTAAAAAGAGTCCTGCTACAAAATGGCCACCCTATTGTGTATGAAAGCTGCAAGTTGAAGGATGTAGGAAGGAGATACATAGCTTCAGAAAAATAGATGTTGGTGGTAGTACATTGCCTACGAGTATGGAGACGATATTTCTTCTATTCAAAATTTACGGTGAAGACAGACAATAGCTTCATCTGCCATTTCTTTGATCAACCAAAACAGTCTGTCAAACAAGCTCTCACTGGCATGAACTTATTTCAGAGTTCGATTCTAGTTTGAACACAAAGTGGGTCATTCTAATAAGGTAGCTGATGCTCAAAGTCGAAAAATAGAATGTACAAGCCTTTATTATCTCTTTCAACTCCTGGTTAGTAGAATCAATGGGTCTATGAAAGATCGCATTCATGATAGCTTGCAAGATAACCTAGCTGCCCAGATCGTCATGCAACTTGTGGAGGAGAAGAAGACTCCACAGTTTTGGCTCGAAGACATTTTGCTACTAACCATAGGAAGTCGTCTCTATGTTCTTTGTGACGTTCTTTATTACAAGAGTGCCACAACACCCTATGGGCGGGTCATGCAGGATGACAAAGAACTTATGTCATTCTGAAGAGTAGATACTTCTGGCCGAAGACGAAGGACAATGTGATGCAATACAACAAGACTTGTTTGATGTGTCAAGAAGACAAGACTCAAATGGACAAAGTAGTCTGACTACTAGCAAAGCTCTGAGAAAGTATATCTCTCGACTTCATCACAAATCTGCTACCTGTAAACAACTTTTAAGCAATCTTAATGATAATTGATTACTTCTCTAAGTATGCTACATTTATTGCCACCCTTGGATATTGTTATGCAAAGACAACGACACAATTCTTCTTCAGGAATGTAGTAAAATTATAAGGGATATCTCAAAGTATCATCAGCAACTGAGACACCATATTAACATGAGCCTTGTAGGAAAAACTGTTTAAGTTGCTGGGATCAATTCTAAACATCTCTAGTTATCACCTATCAACCGATGATCAGAAGGAACGCTTCAATAGCTTACTCAAAGAATATCTGAGACACTTCATCCACACCAATAAGAAGAATTGACCAAGTTTGTTTGATGTGACACAATTCTACTTTAACTGTTAGAAGAGTTCTTAGACAAGGATGAACCCATTTGAAGTAGTCTGCGGAAGGCAATCGACTATGCCGCACACCCTCGATCATCCATCTTCAAGGAAGTGTCCAAAAGCCTACATCTTCTCTAAGGAGTGGGAGCAGAATACTTAAATTACTCGTTCCTAACTAGAACGAGCCTCCAAACACATGATAAAGTGGCCAAACAAAAAGCGGCGACCACTGGAGTTCAAAGTTGGAGACTTTGTGCTGGTGAAATTATTACATGAATAGCTTTGGTTCAGAGATAAAAGAGACAAGTGACTTGTCCGGAAATATGAAGGTTTAGTCCAAGTCAACGAAAAAATTGGGAGAGCATCTTATAGAGTCCAACCTGTTTGCGTGGCTCAAAATCTACTAGGGGATCCATATTTAGCAACCTGAAGCCATACCATCCACATGACGATGACTAGACGAGGAACAACATCACCAGACCAAATATCTCTCTCAGCATCTAGAAGAAGAAGAAAGTCAAAGAAATTCTAGTAGATCGAAGCTTCAAGACAGCCGTGGCCTACACACGGAGTATCTTGAAAAAAACTTGGAGATGATGAAGTTACTTGGGAGAAGGCAGGGGACTTGGAGAACGCTACATAGAAGATTGAAGATTTCCAGTAGACGAAGAGTTGATGAAGATGTTAACAGCTCAAATGGGGGAGAATGTCAGAGTCTGGGCTTGTCCAGGACATGTTGTCCATGGTCGCCCATGCTAGATTTAAGTTATTTACTTCTATTTCTTTTCTATTGTATTTCTTTTCTTGTTTAGGAAAGTGAGTCTTCGTCACTATAACATGTATTAGCATTTTTTACTACTTTAGAAAAAAGTGATTTCTTGTCACCATAGCATGTATATTTTTGTCATGGCGGAGATGATCTAAATTTCTCTTTAGGGGGAGAGACATTATAGCATGTAGATATCTCTTACCTACTTATGTAATTTGTTGTCAATCAAAATGTTGTACATACAAATTCTCACTATGCTTAATGATGTTCTTTTTGAGTAATCTCGCTCGCTCATTAGACAATAGCCCGATTTAACGTTGTGGGCATCTGGTGCCATTGGCACACATTTTAGGTTGATTTGTTGTATCCGTGAGACGATGAGTGCCGCATGGTCCTTCCTTGCCTCTCAAAAGTAGGATCGTGACTCCTTGCTTGGGTCTGATGATTGGAGCATGTATGTCCAATAACAACTGATTCCTTTTTCTTTCATCTATTTTCATTCTCTATCAGGTTGGATGTATCTTGTTGGATGTAACAGATGTTGATGTGGATAACATGCGGTCAGATGTTTTGAATGCTATCGGAGGCGAAGTCCAGGTTGTTACTTCTATTTCAATTGAATACTATTTTATTATCACATTTAAGTAGAATCAGCGTGGGATAGCTTGACTTCATTTCAGGCTTTTTAAGATACTAATGGGATAAATATGAAGTTAGTTTGCTAGATAGATGATAAACAATTTCGTATGTCGCCAGGTCTGATTTAAATAATTTTTCAAATTTGATTAGAAAATTTGTTTCTACAGCTCGTCTTCATGGGGCCTGACAAAACCACAGTCGTGGATAGGATATTGAGATCTTCTCTAGAGGAGGTTCAGGTACCTTCACACTTGTTCCCTTTTTCCTTGATCATTCAAGAGGAAATGCTGGTCAGAATAAAAAAATTGCATAAAAAATGATATAATAATTATATTATAAAATCATTGTTTTTGTGATGAAAATTAGATAAGTGATAACTTAATTGTGATGTATTTAATTCATAGTGATGCAATTAACCAATAATTAATATTGCTATTTTATTATAATGATATTGTTTCATTATTTTAATTTTAATTTTTAGGAATATGATAAAGTATAACTAAACAATTATGCTATAATATTGCTATTATGGTATAGAAAATATTGGTTTTTCATATTTTTTAATTAAAATGTGAATTGAAAAAATAATATAAGTGACAAAATTTGCCAAACTTAAACACTGGTCTTGAACTTGGCTCTTTAGTTCAGCCTAGAGCTACGTTGGACTTGCTCATATAGGACACATTTGATGATAGTAGGGAATTGAAACCAATAACAATAATTCTATGTGAAAGGTTAAATGGACTTAATTCTTGATTGTAGAATCCTCTGAAATTACTTTGAAAGCAGCTTTATATACAGAGATTTTGATGAGAGCATTGCTGACATTTTACTCTTTTATTTATTTTTTATTTTAATTAAAGTTATTTTTCGTATTTTAGGGTTAACCCTAATTTCTTCTATTTAAGCCTTATTATTGTAACTTTGAAGGACAGTTTATGATGAATGAATATATGAGGTTTTGAAATCATAATTTCCAATCCCTTATTCTCTCTCGGCTTCTCCCTCTTTTCTTCATTCTTCCTCTCTTTCTTTTTTCTAAAATTAATTTCTTTTCTATATTTTTTTTTCAATTTTCGCTGTCTACATCAAATTGGTATCAGAGCAGGTTTTATTGTTTTCTCAAGCAATAAGATCTTGGTTTAAAATCCTAATTTTTTTATCTTTGTTACTGTTTATCGGAACACTGTTCACCGGCGTGCACTATTCACCGGCACGCACTGTTCATCGGAGCACTGTTCACTAGTGCACACTTTTCATCAGCACTATTTGTCAATGTTCATCCGGGTTCTCGTCCTCGTAAACCTTCTTCAAACAAAAAAAAAAAAAAAGTTTCAATTTTCGCTGCCTACATCAGATTTTCACATCCATTGTTGCTTGGTGCATCAATCACCTAATTCCAAAGGGACCAAAAATTGTACTTCACCATTATCTATCGGCCATTGCGAGGGGAGGTGATTTTTGCATTCATCCTCTTGCTTTAACTTCAGCGAAATGCATTCAGAAACAATCATAGCCAACTCATCAAGACAAAACACCCTTAAGTTAGCTTACCATTCAAAGAAGTTGATCCTTGGGCAAAGTAATTTGTAAATGTCATGGACAAGTCATATTTGGAGATTGCCGCAACTTTCTCACCTACAAATTAGAGGCCATCCATTAGGATAGAAATTCTGCAGAAATGAAAAATGGAAAGCCATGAAAATAATGACATATCATCGAGGTTTTTTATTTCATCATATTAGCATCACATTTTACTAGGTGTTAGAAATGTGTAAATATTATGATTAATAGTTTTCTAATTAAAGTGGATTTGATTTTGTATTGAATTATAAATTAATTTTCTACAAATTAGTTTCCTTGTTCGTATTTTGAATTTGTGTATAAATGTAATTAACATATGAATGAAATATGAAGAATTATTCTGTTCGTCCATATTTTTTTATATGGTATCAAAGGAGTAAAATATTTTCACTATCATTTTTTTTTCTTCTTTTCTGCCCTAGCGAGCAGAAAGTTTAGCAATCCCAGCGAGAATAAAGGGTTGTTTTGAGCTTTTTAGTTAGTATTTCAAGTGATTTTAAAACTGTCAAATCTAAGATATTATTTAGTTTTGAGATCTCTTCCCTCCAAGAAGCATTTACTTGAGTACTTCAAACAAAAAGTACTCCATCTATTCACCATGCTCTTGTTACTCGAAATAGTGGTTATGATGCGGGATACAATAATAAAAGAGGGAGACCAAACAATCGTGATAATCAAGATAAAAACAGAATTATATGTTATTATTATCATGAACCTGAGTCATACATAATGCACTTGCAGGAAATTGCAAAATAAAATATTGAAAAATCGATCTGCTCATGTTGCAACTTTAAATACTACACCAGAGCCGTCTATTGTCATTTATGCGGATGAATTTGCTAAGTTTTCCTGAACCAAGAATCTTTAAAGTCTTCATCTTCCTTGAGTGAATAATCCAAATACATGTCTTATTTTCTTATCCTCAAAATGAATAATTAATTCTAGCGTCACCGATCATATGACAAGTAACTCTAATTTCCTTGGTACTTGTCAATCATAAACATCCTCTCCTAAAGTTACTTTAGTTTATGGCTCCACTTCTTGCGTTATTGGGTTTGGTACGATTAAACCTACTCCATTGATCTCTTTGTCCAATGTATTAAACTTGCCCAAGTTCTCTTTTAATTTAATCTTTGTGAGTAAATTAACTCGTTATTTTAATTGTTGTGTTATTTTTTTTTTTATCATTGCCTCCTCTCAGATCTTACAAAAAAGCAAGTTATTGGTTAAGGGCATGAATTTGGAGGTTTCTACATCCTTTACACAGAGTTGTGCCAGCCTGGTGCATGTATTGCGATATTAACTCCTTTCGAAGTACATTGTCGATTAAGACATCCCTCTCTCTGTGTTGAAGAAATTATATTCTAAATTTAACAATTTATCTTCTTTAGATTGCGAGTCGTATCAGGTCACTAAACACCATCTTTTGCCATCTTGTTGTAGAATAAATAAGCGAGTTAGTTTTCCGTTTGAGTTATTTCAAATCTTTCTTTGATGAAATGACGATAAATTTTTACATGTTTTGTTCTGTCATATTGCACTGGATTATGAGCAATACTGATGGATGATTTATTGTCACAAAACAGCTTCATTAGCTTTTCAGTCTCGATTTTTAGAATACTTCTAAGTCAAATAACTTCACAAACTCATTGAGTTATTGCTCTGAATTCAGCTTCAGCACTGCTCCTTGCCATAATATCTTGCTTTTTACTCCTCCATATCACAAGGTTGCCCTATACAAACGTGCAATAGGCTGATGTAGACCTCTTGTCAGTTTTAAATCCCGCCCAATCTGCGTATGTAAACACTTCAATCTATCTATTTTTATTTTTTCTTAACATAATGTCTTTACCAGGACTTTCTTTAAAATAGTGGAGAATTCTATAGACAGCTTTGAGGTGATTTTCAGCTAGACAATACATGAATTGGCTTAACATTGCATTTGTTGTTGGCTTAATAAGCCAACAACAAATGCAATGTCAGGCCTCATATTAGCTAAGTAAATCAGTTTTCCAATCAATTTCTGATATCTGACTTTGTCCACAGGCATCTCATTCTTACTTTGACCGAGTTTTTGATGAGGATCAATAGGTGTTGAGACAAACTTGCATCTGAAGAGACCTGTCTCTTTGAGGAGATCGAGCATATACTTCTTCTGATGTATAACAATTTCATTCTTTAACCTAGCTACTTGCATGCCAAGGAAGAGCTTGAGATTTCCCAAATCCTTAAGTTCAAATTGACGAGCTAGAAACTTCTTCAATGATGCTAGCTCCATCTTATCGTTTCCTGTCATAACTATATCATCCAATTACATAATCAGAATAGCAATTTTACCTCCTGTAGTGTGTTTATAGAATAATGTATGATTCGATTGAGTTGGTGTATAGCCGTGCTCTTTTACAACCCTTGTAAACCAAGCACGAAGGGGTTGCTTGAGGCCATATAAAGACTTCTTTAATCGGCAGACCATTCTTATTACACTCTCATTATCAAATTCTGGAGGCACTTGCATGAACACCTCTTCTTCTAAATCACTATTAAGAAATGTATTCTTAACATCAAACTGAAAAAGAGGTCAATCCATATTAGTAATTAGTGAAAGTAAGACCCTGACAATATTGAATTTGGCAACTGGGGTAAATGTTTCCACATAGTTTAGGTAATAGGTTTGAGTAAACCCTCGAGCTACATGCCTAGCTTTATATTTTTCTATTAAGTCATCAGAATTATACTTGATTGTGAAAATCCACTTGCTGCCTACGAGGTGTTTTCTTTTTAGAAGCTCTGTTATCTCCCAAGTTTCATTCTACTGTAAAGCTCTCATTTCTTCTAGGACAGTCTCCCTCCACTTTGAATTACTTAGAGCTTCTTGTATCATTTTTGGGATTTCAACACCAGTGATACTAGTGGTGAAAGCTCTAAAACTATATGAGAGTTTATGATATGACACATGACGAGCAATAGGATACTTGGTACACTCACGAACTTCTTTCCTAAGAGTAATGAGTTCACTATGATTACATCGGCTTAGCTCAGGGGTTGTAACATGTTTATTGTAGTCAGACGTTATAGTTGAATCAAGAGAAATTAAAATAAGAGTAATAGAGTTGAGATTACCTGGATCAATACGTGGTTCAGATGGTGGCATTGTTGGGGTTGGCAGTGGATCAATACGTTACTTCTTTTTTTCTCGAGTAAACACGAATTTCAGAGGTGGGAGCCACAATACTCATCGTTTTAGATCCTTTTTCTACTATCCTGTTTTGGTTATAGTTAAGAATAGATGTAGGTATAACAATTGTTTCCCAAAACTTATCTTCATTTGTTTTCCTATTCTCTCCTTGAAGACAAGTTTTCTTAAAAAAATGTTTGTTTTCGAAGAAAGTGACATCCATACGAACAAATATTTTACCTGATTTCGGTTCAAAACATTTGTATTCTTTTTTAGTACGTGAGTAACCTAAAAAAATTCATTTGATTGCCTTAGAATCTAATTTATTCTGATTATGATCAAGAATGTGAACAAAACTATTACAACTAAAAACTTTAGGTGCTAAGTGAATGAAAGATTTGTTGCGAGGAAAATATGATTGTGAAGTTTTTAAAAAAGTTTGATAGCTTAGTATTTTGTCTGACATCCTATTAATTAGGAATGCAGATTTAAGTATGGCCTCGCCCCAAAAACTTTTAGGTACATTCATGGAAAACATGAGAGTTTGAGCTACCACTAATAGATGTCGATTTTTTCTTTCGACAATTCTATTTTGTTAGGGTGTATCAACACACGAACTATGGTGGATAATGTCTTGTTCTACAAGAAACTTATCAATAATATTGTTAAAATATTCTCTTCAATTATCAGTTTTAAAATTTGAATTTGAAACTGAAATTGAGTTTTAATCATAGAATTAAAATTTTTGAAAGTTTCAACAGCCTCAGATTTTTTTTAAAGAGATAAATCCAAGTGTTTCTTGTATGATTATTAATAAAAGTAATAAACCATCTAGAGCTGAGCATATTTCTAATCCTATACGGTCCCCATAAGTCACTATGAATAAGGAAAATGTTTTAAATGACATGTATGCTAAAGTAGAATAAACAGATCGTCTATGTTTAGCATATTGACAAATCTCACATTGAAAGGAACTAATATTTTTATCTTTGAATAAAGCAGGAAATAAATGTTTTAAATAATCAAAGATAGGATGATCAAGTCTATAGTGTCGTAACATAATTTCATTCTCTAAAGATAAAAAACTAGAGGAACATGGTTTTTGAACTTGTTTATTCGAGATGCTGTCTGGGGCAAAGTAGTAAAGACCACTGCTTTCTCTAGCATTGTCAATCATCTTCCTCGACCATTAATCTTAAAAAGCATTAGTAGACACAAATTTGATTAGAGAATTAGAATTATGGGTTATTTTGCTAATAGAAAATAGGTTACAAGATAAGTTTGGCACATGAAAGACATTGTTTAAGGCAAGAGAAAGTGAGACAATGATAGAACCTTTTCTAGCAATTGCAGACACTGAACTATCTGCAATTTTGACTTTTTGATTGTCAGAACAAGGAAAATATATTGAAAACATATAAGATGAATCTGTCATATGATCAGTAGTCCTTGAATCAATGATCAAAGAGTCTGATTTTTCTAATGTAACATAACAAATGATACAATTGTTCTAGGTTTTCTTTGTTGAAGAAGGAATTGTCACTAGATAACTGAGATGTTGGTGGTTCTTCGTGGGAAACTTGGACACCTCCTTTGTTGTTACGAGAATTTGGCCGGATTGAAATATGCAGGCTTCCCGTGTAGCTTCCAACATTTTGTTTTAATGCGCCCAAGTTTATGACAGAACTCGCAGACTAGTCGATCTAAGTGCTTAGGATACCTCTAAATGGACTGATTTGGCTAAGTGGTCATCCAAGCTGAGGTCCCTGCTCTATGAATGGTTGACTCATGGCCGAGCATCACTTGTCAACGACTTTCCTCTCGGCGTACTTCGGCAAACACTTCACGAGTGCTTGGAAGAGGATCTCGATTCAGTATCCGTCCTCGCACCTCGTCCAAGTCCTTGTTTAGGCCTACCAGGAAATCGAATACCCTCTCTTTCTCTACTGTTTTTTGAAATAAGGCACTGTCCTTTGCACAGTTTCACTTGTAATCACAGAATAAATCAAACTCTTGTCATAGAGTTTTGAAATTAGTGTAGTGTTGCGTTACACTATGCTCTCATTGTTTGGTCTTTCTCAATTGAATCTTGATATCAAAGAGTTGCCCTGCATTCCCAAAGTCAGAATAGGTCTCCTTTACAGCCATCTAGATGTCATTCGCGGTTGGAAGAGAGAGATAAATCTGAGCAATACTTGGCTCCATTGAATTCACCAGCCAGAACATGACCATTAAGTTCTCAGTTTCTCACTTTTCGTAGCTCTCATCTTCATCTTCAGGCTTCACTACAGATCCAGAGAGATAGTCAAATTTGCTCTTTCCTTAAACGAAGAGTTTGACGGACTGAAACTATTAAAAAAAGTTACCCTCATTTAACCTCTGAGAGGTAATAGTGAAATTGTGATTAGAATCACAAGCGGAGATGGTGCCCAAATGTTGTTTTGCCATGAAGAACGAATTGAGATAATACACCCACAGAGAAATTGGTAGAGGTAATGTTGGTTCACGTCACAACAAAGGAGGTGTGAGTCCTTTGTTGTTAATCTTCGATTTGCAAACAGAAGCTGTTGAGAGACCAACTAAAGAACCACAGTCCTTCTGATGCTGAAGTTGTTGCTCGGTGTAGGCAATAGAGGATAAATGGGGGAAATTTGGCTAACCACTGAAACAATCGTTGGAGTTGACAAAGCCGCCCGAGTGGAGATGGCTCGTTGGAGATGATAAAGCCGCGCAACTGTCTCTGACAGAGGCGTTGCGACTGGAGAAGTTGGGCGCGGGCCGCTCAACTGGAGATGGCTTGTCCGAGAATGCGACTATCACTATTGCCGGACTGGACGACAGCTAGGGTTTGCCGGAGGACGTGATTGTCACATCACTGGACTAGACAACGGCTGAGGTTTGCAGGAAGTGGTTAAAACCCTAGGCTCTGATACCATATTAGAGCTTAATTACCTTACTTACTTATTGATAAAGAGTATATATACATATATAGAACCTAGTAAGAAAGAGAATAATGGATCTAAACTAGAAAATAAAATAAATACGCATATATAAATATAATTCTAACTCAACAATGACTATTCTTGTGTAACCTAACTTTATTTAATGAAATCTCATTCTGAGTTATTTTCTCTTTTGCGTCTTTTGTGCTAAGGTTAAAACTCAGTTTAATATTTTTGTGCATACTTTGAGAAGTGATAATGTTAAAGAATATCTCTCTAACTCTTTTTAGTACTACATGATTCAGAATGATATTCTTTATCAAACTTTGTGTGCTGACATGCCATCTCAAAATGGTGTGGCAAAAAGATAAGTAGGCATCTTCTTGAAACAACCTGAGCTCTTTTATTTCATATGCATGTTCCAAAAACATTTTGGTAGATGCCTTTTCCACGTCTTGTTTTTTAATCAATTGTATGCCCTCGTCTATTCTTAATGGCGAGATTCCTTATAATATATTTTTTCTCACTAAACTTTTGTTTCTTATTGAGCTGAGAATATTTGGCAGTACATGTTTTGTTCGTGATATTCACCCTTATGTTACAAAGTTATATCCTAAATCACTAAAATGTATTTCTCTTGGGTATTCTTGTATTTAAAAAGGATATGAGTGTTTTTGTTCTACTCCTAATCGATATTTTGTCTCAGCTGATATTACATTCTTAGAAAATATTTCATTCTTTCCTGCATCCTTTATTGACAAAATCCAAGGGAGAATGATGATATCTTGATCTACATTGTTGTTCCTCCTGCTCTTCTGATCTATTCTCGTCGACAAAAGCCTCTAGATGCATGTCTTGCACCAGAAGTACGCCTATGATTTCTAATTTGCAACTTACAAAAGATGGTTAATCACTGAAAGATCCTGAGAAATACAAAAGATTAGTGGAGAAGTTGAATTATCTCACCGTGACTCGTCCCAATATTACTTTCCTTGATGTGATATATTATATGAAAATCATAGGTATACTAATATTGAATGTTTCTCTGATGTAGATTGAGCAAGATCAAAAATAGATAAAAGATCAACTACTAGTTATTGTGCGTTTGTTGGAAGAAATATGATCTAATGGAAAAGTAAGAAGCAAAAGGTCGTGTCTCAATCTAGTGCAAAATCAGAGTACAAGGCTATGGCTCAAGTTGCATGTGAAATTTTTTTTGACTCAAGCTGCATGTGAAATTACATGGGTATATCAATTGTGGAAGAAGTTGTCCTTAAGATTTCGTTACCAAAAAAATTATGTTGTGATAATCAAGCTGCTCTTCACATTGCATCGAATCATGTGTTTCATTAGCGCATTAAACATATTGAAATTAATTGTTACTTCATTCGTGAAAAAGTACAAAAATGTAAATTTTTACATGGTATGTGAAGTTCAAAAATCAAGTTGCAGATTTACTCACATAATCTCTTAATGGAAGTAGGGTGAATCATCTTTGTAATAAATTAGGCATGATTGATATTTATGTTTTAACTTAAGGAGGAATATTAGAAAAGTATAAATATTAGGATTGATAATTTTCTAATTAAAGTGGATTTGATTTGTTATTGAATTATGAATAAGTTTTCTTATTCACATTATGAATTTGTGTATAAATGTAATTAGCATGTGAATGAAACATGAAGATTATTCTGTTTATCCCTATTTTTAACACTAGGGCACTGGAATTCTTTTACGATCTTGAACTGCATATTTCAAAATGTTGCCAAATATTGTGTTTGGTGACTTTACTCAGCAAGGGCATTTTCTTCACTGTGCAGAATCAAAATGTGACATTCATAGACAGTTACGACGAAGCACTATCCCATCTGATATTTGCAGGTTCTGACATTTTTCTCTGCCAGTCATTCTATGATCCCATTCTTCAAGTGCCTGTAAGTTCTCATTTAAGCTCTCACATGCTTCTAACCCATATACCAGTTCATACATTAGTTCTTCATCTAAAAACTCATTTAGCCAAGTATCATTTTATCTGCTGGGTGGATTTGAAACAGGGTGGATGTTTTTCTTACCATTTAATCATTTTTGAAACCCCAACCTATTATTGACCATCTAAGAATTTTAGGGTCTCCTTAGTTGTGAGGAATATGATGTTTTACTGTTTACAACTTTGTTCTCGTTGGAAATGCTGTTTAGTTGTTTAAAGTCCTTGTTTAATAAATGCAGCTTAAGGCCTTAAAATATGGAGCCCTTCCAATTGAAATAACTTGCAATGATTACAGATTCAGGTATTGATCAAATCGCGGTGACATAGTTATATTTAAATTATCGATATCATTACATATATCTCCATGAGCCTCCTCACATTACATCTATTAGCAGGCACCATGTGGACAATGATTACGATACTATGAATTATGGACAGTTTATTATCTCTTCATTTGGCAATTGGACCCTAAAACAAGCATTAGATGAAATTGTATGTCTCACTCTACTCCATCTACTTTTACTTTGATTCCTTCAAAAACGTCGATGTAGATACCTTTCTCCAATCTATTCTTTTGTGTTTTTTGAAGCAAATTTGGATTGAAATCATTTGTGTTTGATTATGCGCAGAAAAAAGATGCACCTAAATGGAGAGCAAAGGTGATGGATGCTATGGCTAAGGACTTCTCATGGGATGCCGAGTGCTACGACATACATCTCTCGACCTATGCAGCCATTAAAAAGTTATAAATCAGTGCGTATCAATTCTTTCAATATGTAGCTGCGATACATTTGGTGCAACAAAGAATAATACTTTGTCGAAATGAGTAAAATCATGGAGAGAGAGAATTGTAACTTCGATGAAGTATTGAATGGCTAATATCATATATGTCACCACCCACCTATTACACGAACGACAGCACCATCCGCATTTTAAAAATAATTTTGTAAAGTTTAGTTCAACGATTTTTTGAATTAGATTTATAATTAATATTGCTGTTATTTTTTTTTTTTATCTTTCTAAAATTTATATTACTCTATTTCAAATAGATGAGTGAATGAGTTCGAGGGAATAAAAAAGAAAGAAAGAGAGAAATCAAGTGAGGAAATTCAGAGCGAGTCGAAGAGAAAATTGTGAGAGAGAACTTGTAAAATTCGTCAAAATTTAATGAAGTTAAATTTCGTATAAATTTTTCGCGAATTTTTAAGTGTAAATTAAAGTCGAGTGCGTGATCTTTTGAAAACTAACGACGTACGAATTTTTGGTCACTTATGACCCGTACGAAGAATTTTAAAAATTTAATTAAAATTTTATGTTAACATTCGCACGTTTTATATTAATTAAATTTACAAGAGAGGAACGTCGGAATTTACCGAAAGGAATTATCTGGGAAAATTCAAGAATTGAAAATTCGAAAACTATTAAATAATTTTAAATAAAATAAATAATTTTAATATAAAAATAAAATAAAATAAAATAAATGAATTAAAAATAATAATTTAAATCAATAAGGTTTTTGAAAAATCTTATTGTTCTCTTTTCGAGAGAGAGAGAGAGGGAGAGCTCATTGCTAGAAAACGACCACTGTTCGGAGCGATTTTGGTGTCAAACTCTTTGTCTCGAAAAGTAGATTGTCGTTGGAGAAGAGGGTTTTCAAAGGTGAGTTCTCGTTCGCCCTAGATTTGTGTTTAAAGGGTTTGAGTTTTCAAATTTGAGAAAAATCAAGATTTAAGGTTGTTTATTTGTGTTTTTGGCAGGAAAAGAGATGAGAAACATGTTGGAAACGAGATTTAGAGAAGAAATGGTAAGAAAAATGCATTTTCTGACTTCGGAACCTCGCCGGTTCTCAGCCGTCAATGGCCGAGTAAACTCGGGACCTAGGCCAAGTTGACTCACAACCAAGGCCGAGTTGGGCTTGGGTTGGGTAGGGTTCTACCCGAGCCCAGTTGGGTCGAGTTCGTCCTGGCGAGTCGGTTCGACTCGACCCAAATTGGGTTTGATCTGCCAGACCCAACCCGAGTTGGTCCGACCCAAATCAAACTAGGTCTAATCTGATCCAAACCAAGTTCAACTCGACCCGGTCTAGAGTCAAAAAGTCAACCCGAACCGTTTGGGCCCGTTTTTGCCCCGACTCCCCGTTTATTTCATTTCTGACCTCTATTAGATCTTAACGGGATTCCTCCTTTGTATTGACTTCCAGATTTGGAGGAACTTGCTAAGTTTGAGACAATTCCCAAAGAGTCATCGACTGCCGAGTTTAGGAGAACTCGCCACAGGGGTATGAGTTATTATACTTATTACGTTATACCTAGTCTAACATGCACATATATTATTTTTGGTAGGATACCACCAGTATTACGTCGACATTTTTACGAGCATGTGCATTTTTCATTATTTAGGCATGTACACGTTTTGCTGGATTTATACTGCCTAGTTGGGTTTAGATGTCATGTTTTACTCGCCCTTGCTGATGGAGTCGATTTGAGATTTACCGAGAGATTTGTTATATTGTCATGCATATGTGTTTTATTCATGCATTGGTTTTCTCATACACGCCATTGTTTTCTGTGGTGCATTGAAGTTGATTCTGGTGATAACCGTCTGACAGTCTCAGCTGAGCTCATACGCTGAGAGTATCAGGGAATTTTACCCAAACGCACTCGTGTTTGAGGGTTGCCGTGGTACTCCCCACACTTGTTTGGATAAGGTACTCCCCGCTAGAGAAGTGATGGGCTCTGAGCATTGCTAGCCCTGTTACCTGACCTGGCCAATGTCTGTTTGTTGCTACCCCCGGTTTATAAGTCTATTGTGCAGTCCCCTTGGGCTCATGGTTGGGTGGTTGTGTCCCCCTGGTGTGCTCTTGTGTGTGTATCCACAATGGCTCATAGTATGGTGTGCCATTGAGCTCATTCTGGTTAGTTAATCTTTTCTCTTCTCCCTATGAGGTCATGCCAGTGTTATCATAGCCTTTCCTTACAGTGTGGTTCGGAGGATCTTTGAGTGACCTCCATTTTCACTGTTCACTTGGCTATATGTGATAGTATGGTTGATGTGAGCTAGTTTTACTACACCTACATTATTTTTGAAACTAGTCCATCAATCGTTTTAAAAATGAGAAGAGAATTTAATAACATTGAAACCGATTTTGAATTTTAAAACGCGTGCATTGATTTTAAGCGGGCATGCATAATGAGATAAGTGGTAGATATAACATCTCATACTGAGTTTGTCACTCACTCCAACGACTCCCCCCTTCTATAAGTAGAGGAAGGAAGAATAGGAATCGAAGTTGATCGGCTATCGATATCGTGGATTCTCCCTCAAATATTTTATTTTGATATTTGTTTTATGTAAGGATTTAATTTGGTGTTGTACTGGGCATTGACATGTATTATTTTCATTTTCTATATTTTTACTATTGCTTGTGTTAATGCATTTGTTATTTCGAGGAGTTTTGAGATCGGTCACAAAAATCTTCCGCACTCAGCCTTAAGTTAGACCGTGGACTTCTCCGAGATTGATCGTTTAACCTGACATTTCTGTTAGGTCCCTTCCTGGATCGTGATAGATCTTTCGAAAAAACGTTATTTTTAGTGATATCTCTAATGATGCTAGACACAATGCTATAACATCACTGATTTTCTAATAAAATTTTGTTATTATAGTGAATTTGGTGCAATGATTAGTACCTTATAACGTGAAGCTAGACTTCTCATTCTGAACCGAAGACTGATGATTGATGTCATTCTACAATTCTACAATGTTCTGCTGTGGGAGTAAATTTATCTATGAAAGGAGGAAATAATAGCAAACTACCTCACGTAACTAGGCTCATCTTCCACTTCAACACCATTTTTAATCATTGCTCTAATCTCCTCAAAAGAATAGGGGTGTTTGGATCTTTAACATTTCTCATTTGATTTAGAGTGTTTGGACATCATGTCAACGGGAAAATCTTCATTTACAAAAAATACTCATGTAAGATTACCTTCGAGAGCAAAGACAGGAGAGGGAGAGGACAAACTGAACCAACTTTGGAACCTGAACCGGATAAGGAATTAAAGTTGATGAATGCATCGAAAGACTCTCACATAAGATTACCGTCTGGCAATGTAGGACTTCAATTTCAATTTCAAACCATATTTTATTTCAGCTTGATGGTACGAACTCTTCCAAAGTGAACTCCAACTCTTCAAAAAATGCATTGTATAACAAGATAAATGTTCAAATAAAATGCATAAAATAAATTTACAGAACAAACACAATGTATCATACGCTTTGTCTATCTGAAACAAATGTCCATTCATGGCACACACTCTACACAATTGTCAGCAATAACTGCAAAAATCACAACTATGGATTTCTACATTCTACTTCTATGACTACTATAGAATCTAGATAAAGTCCATCATTCTCATCAATACTCACAGTTGTAAGCAATTGAACTAACTATGAGCTATTCAAATGACAGTCATCAAACATATGATAAGTCGAACACATTTTAGTAGACCTTTCTTGAGTACAACCAAACACATGTACATTGTTTTAAAAATAAAATATGATGTAAAATCATTCTATTTACGCTAACGATTAAGGTAATGTCATGATTGAATCTAAGAATCTTTTCTCCGTACAACTATAATTGCTTATATTATCTGTCATCATTCCTTTCATTAAATTTTTAGATTTCATTTCTTGCTTTTTTGGCAAGATTTGGTAAAAGATTGATATTAAAATCTTTTTTGACTGCCTTAATAGTAGAATGAATTGCATGTGCCTTGACTTTTGAATCAATTTTAAGGATTAGTTTGCTATCCAAGTAAGTTGGTTTTTCATCTTTCATGAACAAGCGTGAAAATCTTTATAACTCTTTATTTGAAAGGTAAGTTCCCATTGTATCTTTGAAGTGTGAATTTGCCAATTGCACCCCTCTTTATACACAGTAGTCAACCGATGAATGTCATTTTTCACAAATTTTATCCCGTACTCATTCCTTAAAACATAATCTACTAATTATGCTTAAATTACTAGCAAAGAATTGTACTTCTTTCTAAAATAAAGATTTGGAGAATAAGGTTCTTGTTAAAGTCTATTATTCCCTTCATCCATTTTCAAGTCATATAATGAACAAAATTTCACATCTAGAGATGTCGAGATCAAATGCACCTTTATTTGAGGGGTAACAACTTCATGATCTGAATGCGAAGCTCATAATCAAGATTGCCAAGATCATATGAACCTTCATTTCGCAATTAATAGATTCATTGTCACCAGTTTTTTCTATGTCAAAATCAACAAAGCATTCACACACTAACTATATGATGTCATTAGTTACTAGAAATAACATTAGACAGAAATTACCTGACTTAGACTCCATCAGCGCCATTTAGTGAGCAAAAAAGTACAAAAATTGAATGCAACATTATTTAGAACAACGTATTACCTCTAAAAAAAATCAAACAATATACTAAAAAACAAACAATTATTATACCTAATTGGTGGAAAAATCATAAAATCAAGTAGGAACTATGATTCTAAGGTAGAAAAATGAAGAGAAAGCACGAAGATGGTTGATTTTGTCACCATAGGAGAGAGACGTCACCAGAAATCCATTTAGGGTTCCCGTGAAACCTATTGAGACATCCTATCTTGTTAAATACGTGATTTCTCAAACGCTCAATATTTAAGCACAAGTGTCCACAGGTTCAAGTGGGCATCCATAAATGGAAGAGTTGAAATAGCCCTCGAGAGAGGGATTCTAGCTAGAAACACAGGCACCCATGCCGGAGGTCCCCTACTCCATCCACGCCTGAAAATCATTTTAAAAAAAAAGTAGATGGGAATAATTGGTTTGTTAACAAATTATAAATTAAGAGTTGGTTTGTTTATAAAAATAGTTAAAGGGTCAGCTTGTTCCTAACTTCGTAGCTTGCAACAATGACTACAGCAAACATAGCTGCATTTATTTTCTTTGATTAAAATATGAGATATTTTTAGATTTAAATTTTTTTTAACATAACTTAAGACTCAGTTATTTTAAATTTTGAAATATTATTTTTTAAGAGAATATATGTCTAATAAATTTCATGATTTTCTCCAGCAAAAAGAATTTTTTATCATCGGTCTTGTCTTTATAAACCTCAATAAAATGCAAAAAATTGTAATTTATTAGATGTTGTTCAAACTTTATTGGATGAATATTTTGACCTCCAAAATTTTGAAATGAATTTTTGTCAACGATAGTTTATTTCATCAAGGGATTGCTTTTAAGTGTCTTAAACTTTGAATGTCTTTATTATCGTCTTTATCATACTCATCTTAGCTATTCTATTCTAATATGCATACTTTTGGAATACTTTTGGTTGTGTTTGCTTTTTTTTCAATAAACGACTCGAGAACATCATAAAATCTCTCCTCAATTTGTTGAAAGTGCATTTATGGGATATAATATTTTTTTCATAAAAGGTAAGTTTGTGGTGCCAACAAATTTTGCACTTATTCGCACATAACGTAAACATGGATGTGTGTATGAGCGATGATGCCCAACTTTACCACTTCTTGAGGTGAACCCATCATTTGAATTGGTTCACATTGTTCCCTCTACCGTTGATCAACATTTAAACATAATTTTTCAACGCTCTTCTCGGATAAGTCATGTTTGTGATCGGCCTGGATCTACTCATACATATCTTCATGCTACCTGGACTTCCATAAATGTTCCTACATGTTGATTAGAGGCTTTAAACATGACCACTTGCATAAGGTAAAAACAAAAGAAATTCAAGCACTTAAGATAATTAAGCATGAGATGTTGATCAATGCCTTCATGTAAAAGCCATTGGTAGTAAATGAGTTTACTCGATTGTGCTTTTGATGGTTCGAAACAAGACATGGTTAGTTGTTCTTGCATCAAACATAAGTATGATGTTAACTATCAAGAGATCTTTTGCTCTGGTCGCTATAATAACAACGGTAAGAGTGATTTTTTTTTTTTTAAAGAAATGACTTCTCGCAATAAGGGTATCTAATTTTAAATCAATTCAATTCATTTTGACATTATTCACTGCGAATGAGTTTGGATAAAATAGAATATTGGACCTCACAATATAAATTTTCAATTATATTCTTCTATTTTCATATTCACAATAACAAGATATCACATTTATAAAAGTCATCTACCACTAAATATATATATATATAAAATACGAACAATTAAAATTGTAATGTCGAATGTATCATGTTTTTTCCCCGTCCACTCTAATTAATTTCATTCACTCTGTTCACGCGCACGAAGTCATCTACCACTAAATATATATATAAAAAATACGAACAATTAAAATTGTAATGTCGAATGTATCATGCTTTTTCCTCGTCCACTCTAATTAATTTCATTCACTCTGTTCACGCGCACGCTCCATTTTGCACTAACGGATTTATTTGGTTTGTTTTTTAGTTTTTGAAATTGACGGTGATGTCGAACGTGTGCAAGAAATCGATTGAGAAAAGGTAATTATTATAAGTTAAAATAAAAAAGGTAATAAATATTGAACATTCTACTATCCAACGATGACGAAAGTTTTAGCCAAAGCAATAGTTTTGGGGATAATTTATTTATTTGAAGTAAAAATGAGATGCGCAAATAGACCTTACAATGTGTTGACTGGTTGTTTAGACGTTTGAAGCGTCGACAAAGTTTGAAGGTAGCTTCGAATAAAAGAAATGGACAAATCCGAATCGTTGCTTGTACGTGATTAGGACTCAGATGAACGATCGCCGGGGAGTTGTGGGTTATCACTAGCTGATCGTAGTCCATTTCGTCTCTACCAGGAATGGCGCGAAGCCTAATCCGTGATTCAGCTACCAATCCCTCATGGTTCACTCCTCGAAGGTTCAAATCGGCAGAATTTGCTCCGATTCTAATTGATTTCAACAGTTTTTTATGATGGGGTTTTGCTTTGTGCGTTGCTTTTTTGTACTGCGATTTGCTAAGTTGATGTCAGTTTTAGTGCGGTTTTTGTCCTTTTGGATAGTTGATTGCCGAGATCATAGCTTTTTTATTGCCCTTTTCATTCTACTCTTCAGTAATTTCTTTTCTGGTGGTCAAATGTATTAGGAATTATTTGAGCAAATATTTTCATTGTTTAACTCTTGCATTGATCTGTTTGGGGATCGTTGGATTTTCCTCCTGAAGGTAGCCAGCTTTTACATTAACATTTTAAATGGTATTTCATTGCTCAATGTGCAATTGTGGTTTAAGCTCTGGCTGTAGTTGTGATGTTTTAAATAATTTCTTTATTGTGTATTTTAGAAAATGACCACAGAACAATTTTTCACACGGAGCCGCTTAGTATGTTCTTTTTTCAGGTTACTGATGATATTCTGTGCGATTAATTTGTTGAATTATCTGGACCGAGGAGCTATTGCAAGCAATGGTGTTAATGGTTCCCTCTCAGAATGCACAGAAAGTGGAATATGCACTTCGGGCAGTGGAATTCAGTAAGGCTACCAAATTTTTGTAATCTTGTGATGGGTGTGAATTATTTTTATAATTCATGTAATGTACTTAGAGAAGATTCTCTTATGCAAATTCATGCCAAGCGTAACAACTTGAATTATGAAAACTTTGTTTGCAATTGCCGGACATACCTCTTGGCAATTCTTCCTTTACTTGGTCAATCTTATGGAGAACTTGGTTAGCGTAAACTAGATCAATTTTCGTTTACACTAGACTGGGAAGTATTATTTCAACAAGCAAGACAAGAAAGCCCTGATATGACTTGAGTCACATCATTACCTTATTGTACTTGACACTTTCAAGATCAATGGTGGAGCTCTTTTAATTGTTATCCTTTTTGTAAGAAGCGCAAAGAAACCAATGCCCTCATTATAGTCCACTGTGAATTTAGTAGAAAAATGGCATTACGGCTTTTCTCAGCTCTTAACCAGCCTTGGATGTCTCATTCGTACATCTTGAGTTTTTAAAGATATGTTTTTGGATGGGAAGAACTAAAGAATAAGATTAAAAATCGTTGAAAATTGACATTTTGGCAACATTTAGGTTATTTGGTTTTGCTGTAATGCTGCTATTTTTAAGGATATGACGCAGAACAATACCGTTCAAGGCATAATTTCATTTCATTATTGCAAAGTGAGTTTATAAATCCAATCATTTTAGAGATATCTTGTTGCTTAGATCCTTTCTATTAGATGGACATAGTTAAAGTTTAAATGTAATGTCACATTTTGTGGGAGAATTTCTTATCATCTATATCTTTTATGTAGTCTGCAATTATTGCAAAAAAAATAAACATGATGTCTACAATGAATTTTAAGTCCTTCATCTAGTAGTGAAGTTTTTACCGCTGTTGTGCCAAGACAACGGAATAAACCTACATTGTTGTTTGACTTTGAAGATTATTGTGTTTCGTATTTCATGTTAAATCAGAGAGTTTCAAAATTCCATCAAGTAGATTTATGGTCCATTAAACAGTCATCTTGTTTCATGTTAAAAGTTTGTAAATATTATTTTTCTGACCTAAATTACAGTTATTACTTTATTTCCTACACCTACTTATTACGTTATTTGTTTATTTTTTGTAGAGGAGACTTCAACCTAAACAACTTCCAAGATGGCGTTTTATCATCTGCATTTATGGTTGGACTTCTCATTGCTTCTCCAATATTTGCATCATTGGCTAAAAGGTGAGTTTTTATGCTTTCCTTCTTGATTGTATTATCATTTATATGAACTAAAATAAATTATTTTGCTCACTCGCTTTTTGCACGACTCCCTTGCAGCTGTAATCCTTTTAGGCTTATCGGAGTTGGACTATCTATTTGGACTTTTGCTGCTGCTGGCTGTGGTAGTTCATTTGATTTTTGGTCCATTACCATATGCCGCATGTGAGTTTGCCATTGGTGTTCTTTTTTCTTATTGATTCGTATTTGTGCATTTGTATGTGTGATCTAGTGTCCTTGGTAAAACATTATGTGGAGATGACTCTTTTCAATTGGAATTTCGGTAGGTATAATATTATGTCAGCAGGAGTCATTGCAATTCAAAAGTTTAATATTATTATGGAGAGACTGAGTGAGTCGCAGAAGATATTTTATGCTAATATCAAACTCTTAGAATCTTAACCCGGGACTTGCTGATATTTGACATTCGAAGTTGATTTTGATCAATGATGTTGATATTGGTCATCAGGTTTGTAGGTGTTGGCGAGGCTTCTTTCATTAGCCTTGCAGCTCCATTTATAGATGATAATGCTCCTGTTGCTCAGGTTTCCGAACTTACTCTGCTCACTATTTAGTTCCTTGGTTTTGAAGTTGCTGATTATTTTTTTTATCTTTTTTTGTCGTCCTTCATGATACCAGAAAACAGCATGGCTTGCAATATTTTACATGTGTATACCGACTGGAGTTGCTTTGGGCTATGTCTATGGTGGACTTGTAAGTTCTTTAGTTTTTGACAGCTGTATTTTAGATGAAATCATGAGTTTTCCTGTTGCTTTTATTACAGAGTCCTGCAAATTCTGCATAATTTCAAATAGTTAGGTTTTAAATTTAAGATCAACTTGTAATAATATCCTTGAGTTTTGGATAGTATCAGTTATCCGTATTTACATGTTCAAAAGTCAACCCATGATAATTTCCATTTGCTATCCAAGTTTCTCTCTTTCCCAATTCGTCAAAAGTTTCTGTATTGTTTCTAATAAATAGCTTGTTAATAAAAGTATTTGTGTAAACTGGAGAATATAATTCAACATATTGGAGTATGTTTTGTTGCTTTGCAATGATGGAAGACTGTATTCATTGTAAAAAAGGAGACATTTTAGACTGGTTTGGCTATGTGCAGCACGATGTTTAGTAGCTGTTTGTATTCTTAATGTTTTAATTTCTGAAAGAATACAGATGATTTTTTTTTTAATTATGAATGACAATTGAGTTAGCCTAAAGAAGAATCTTTAATTGCCTTTATTTGAAAGTTCCTTAATGGGGACTTCCAAGGTTGCTGCGTGTCTATATGTTGTCTTGTTTTCTCATGTTGTCTCTGATTTACTCGACTCGTTCAATATCTGGGATTCTTTTCTTACTTTTTGGATTATAATAATATTTAGGTTGGGAGCTATTTGAATTGGCGGTATGCATTTTGGGGGGAGGCGTTTCTTATGCTTCCTTTTGCTATATTTGGATTCATAATGAAACCTTTGCAACTGAAAGGTATATGCCCTATCATTAAATCAAGGAAATTTTAATTTTTCTGTCTTTGCATTTTGAATTCATCATCAACACTTAAGGACTGTGTGGTTGATTCTTTTATTCTTTCCATGAAAGGTGATTATACCCCGTTCTTTTTTTAATGTAAGATTATATCAGCTCTCTGGGTAGTTGAACTAATAATGAACTTTATCTCAGGTTTTATATCTGCTGATTCTGGAAAAGCTTTGCCATCCTCTGAAGCACTTGGTATTGATCTTACTATAATCACTAATTTGATATAAAATGAACAAAATAAATTTTTAATAAAGAACATAAAATTACTTTGCGTTTTGTATTTTTATATTGTTATGTGGCCATATAGTGTCTTTTGGGCCACTAATATGTTCTCAACTGCAGACTTGCAGGTAGCAAGTGTAAATTGTTGTAGGGTGGCTGGAAATGAGGGTAGCCACAGCCAAGCCTCTGATAAAACATGCAGGTAGGTTCTCTTCTAAGCTTAAGCATAAAGTTTTAAAGAAAGTAATAAGACTGCAGATGAAACTAGATGGATGATAAGGTATAGAAAGACAAGACAAACTAAAGTTAAGTGTCCTACGAACTGAACTATTTTACATTTACTCTGCTTGTTGTCAGACTAGAAGATTTTCTATGAACTTCTTGCCAATCATTAGTTTGATTCCCTCATGCAAAGCTGATAAATTTTTTCCCTTCTGAAGTTAATGATTTTTAATCTTTGGAGGCTTGAGGGTCTAATAAATGTGAGTTGAAATATCAAAAAGCAGTCGCAAGGTTCTTTTTGTTTTGTACGCTCTTGTCAGGGGATTAGAATTTTTTTAATGATCATTAAAATTATCCATTCAATGACTTGAAAAAAAAAAAAACCTTTGAATATAGTTGCAGAAAAGGAAGGGAGGGTGGTTTTCCATTTACTCAAAAGAATGATTATTAATGTTTGATTCTCTACTTTGCAAACATTCAGGTTGAAAGCTGTTACCAAGGTGTGGAATAAGTGCTTCAGTTTTCTGACAGACATCGCAGAGCTTTTGTTTGATAAAGTTTATTTTGTAAACGTGTTAGGTACTTTCTCCAATTCCCTTTACTTACAGAAGGTTATGGACTTTTATGTGAATAATGTTAATCTTTGAAATTGGTCATGCTATATTCTTACAAGTTTAACTGCTAATTGATTAGAGAAGTCGTCAGTGGTATTCTTACAATTCACTGGCATATGTAGTGCAGTTTCCTCTAACTAAATGTGTTTCATGCGTTTAAAGCTTTTATTCCTAAAGGTGTGGTGCGTAGTCAAGACTTTCTAGTCTTAGGACTTCCATACAGTCCATAAGGTTATCGTGAAAAATCTCACTAAGACATATTCTATTCCCTCCTTTGATTCGATGCAGGCTATATAGCATACAACTTTGTTCTTGGCGCTTACTCATATTGGGGCCCAAAGGCGGGGTATAGCATATATCATATGGTAAAGTTTATACTACCCATGATTCATTTTAAAGTGTTTGGACATTTTTCCAGCTGCTCCTGCACTTTCTGGAGAATATTTCACATTGTATTTCACAGAACATGTTCACTATATAGCTGATCCTTGATATTTGTCAGAGCAATGCAGATATGTTATTTGGAGGGATTACTATTGTGTGTGGAATTTTGGGTACTGTAGCTGGTGGCGTGGTCCTGGACTACATGGGTTCTACAATTACTAATGCCTTTAAGGTGCATTTTTTTTTTATCCCAAGAGCAACTTAGCTAGGACCTTTTAATTTTATCCAACTAACCCTCAATTTTATTTAGAATAGCATGTAAGTGTTAACTGCTTCAGATGTATATAAAATAATAATAATTAGTTGCTTGGGATGAAGAATTTTAATGGGCAACGAATTTCTTCTATTTTCTGTTCACCAAGTTATTCGTTTGCATGGATGCATATTTAAATTTTTCTTAGTGTGTTTATATTTTTAGGTTTTTCAATTTGTATCCCTCCCTCTCATTCTAAATGCTTTTCAAATTTTTCCGTATGCCTGTTACAGCTGCTTTTCGTTGCAACATTTCTTGGAGCAATATTTTGCTTCAGTGCCTTCTTTTTAAGGAGCTTGTATGGTTTCATACCACTTTTTATGGTGGGTGAGCTATTCATCTTTGCCACACAGGTAAGCGTACTAATAATCTGAGTCAAAGTTTTAGTATTTATAATTATTCCTGCTTGTCTCCATCTTATATTACCTCTGTTAGTTTTCAGGTTTTAATTTAACTGACCTAAGAATTAATAATATGCAAATCTTGATCAATTTTCCAATCAAAATCTTTCCTCTAATTGTAAGTAAGAAACAATGTTCTGCTGTGCTCAGAATTCCTAGTAAAAAAGTCACAAAAATGAATTATTCTGATTTTTTTACAAGAAATCATGGGTCTTGAAAATTCATTTTGGGAGAAAAATACTAATGTGAAACTGATGTATAACCATGGTCATTTTATAAAATTTCCGAGCTACAACTACAAGGAACATTTTGGATTACTTCAAGTTTCGTATACAAATTTATTTTTAGATATTTTCAACTCCATTAAATTCATTTTCAATTAGTCTTAAATTTTTTCGATCAAAATTTTAATGTCACACAGGCGCCAGTCAATTTTGTCAATCTCCATTGTGTTCGGCCAAGTATGAGGCCGTTGTCTATGGCTATCTCAACTATTTTAATCCACATTATGGGTGACGTGCCTTCTGCTCCACTTTTTGGAATTCTTCAGGTCTCCTAAAATTTTCTTTATATTTTTGCTATCTTTTTATTATGTTATTAAAGTAGAAACTTGGAGAGTTGAAACTATAATGAAAATTGGTTGAAATGATCCGATTATAAATTAAATTGATAATAAATAATTTTTTAATTTATCTGTTACATATTTGCTAAAAAGAGAAAAAATTAAACGCTTAGATGATTGGCCCTTAATTGTGGATATCATTGTCAATTTCGGTAGACTTATAAGAGGGTCCCATTGGCGTCCATCCAGTAGGAATTGAACCTATGAATTCGCCAATTATGGGTTAGGTGCTTTAACCATTCAGCCATGAATGCGTAGCAAGAATTCTAGTGCATGGTGAATAATCAAAGTTCAATTGAAATGAAATCTTTAAGATAAATCAATCCTATTTAGGAAGACGCAATGAAAAGGCATCAATTCAAATTTTGGATTTTCGAATGGAAAAAGATCAAGAATTCTCACTATTTATTAGATTTATGGATCCAATTCAATTAAGTGAGATCTTTCATTTACATTTATTTTTTATCAAGAATGTTTTATAAAATTCTTAGACTCTGGAATTTGGTAGAACATTTATTGAACCTTATTTTGGAGGACATTGGCAAAAAGCCATAAAGATCCAACTTTTCAACCTTACCATCGTTGGCTTTCATTTGCTTCTTCTCAAAAAAATATTGCCTGCGTTTCCCACCTTTGATTTCTGATGGTATTTTTTTTATTAACTTATCATGCAGGATCATGTTAACAATTGGAAGGAAACGACTCTAATTCTGACATCTATTTTGTTTCTTGCCGCAGGGTTATGGTCAGTAGGTAAGTACTGACCACTAGGTCCCATAACATTTTTTATATATGAATTTTCTCCTTTATGTGCACATATTTCTTGTAGGTCCTGGTATAATCTATGATTTATTCTATTAAAATTGTTCGCTTTGAGTTGAAATTTTGAACAACAAAATGTTCATTATTAGAGAGGAAGCCCCCGTTGGATTGATGTCATAGATAGATGAAATTTTTAAGTGAGAAGTGTAGTCTTTTTTAACGAGATCATTAGAGGACCAAATTGTAAAGTTTATGGGCCAAAGAGGTTCATCTAAAGCTCACACCCTTGTAGTGAGAGTCCAAACTCAAGCCAACCCTCCTGCTGAAGTATCCAGCATCCAATGGCACAGATCCATCCTATATTAAATCTTGTCTTGGATTATGTGCAAACAAGAATCAAGGATTTTTTGCTTCCCCTTGGGAACGCTATGTATTTTTTTCCTGCTCAATCTATTTTAAGAGCACCATATTGGATTATATATCTTATGTTATGTTATAATCATTCCTGAAAAATTTGAGTTGAGGTTAATGTAATTATCTATATTAATATTTTAACATTCTTCTTTTTGAGTATGCGTAATTATAATGGTCATTACACTGGATACTTGTATTTTTAAACTTACAGTCAACTCCAAAACAAGAAATTGTTGAGTTGAAGATAATTTCATCATCTGAATGCTACAATTTGCCCAGGTGGAAAAAGGAGATATTGTTCTCCAATTGCGGTGTAAAATATACTTTCTTATAAGATTAATTGCCTAGTTATATTTATTACTGGTCTTAGCATGACTTTGTAATAATTCTTGTATGGATTTGCAGGCATCTTTATAAAGAGCGTGGACAGGTACAATGAAGACATTGAAAATGTGGTTTCTAAAGACAGCACCACGCCATTGCTAGAAGAGAACCAAAATATGAGTCCACATAACTCTGTTGAAGCATAGGTCTACGAGACAAAGTATGAACTGCTTTTTTCATCGAATCTCTGTCTTGTTGATTGAATTGACTCTGCTGCTCGTGTTGCAGAGTTGCAAGATTGTTTGTGAAAAGCCGTGTGAAGAAATCAGACAACATTAAGGTTATGATATTATCTTTTTGTATAAAATCGAACGAGATATGTAACCTTAATTTGCTACATTGTATAGGATTCAAGAATCATGTACATATACACACACGTTGATTTCAGAACTTGCAGCTGCATTAAGATGATACAGCTTCCTCCTTGTTTTGTATAGTAATGATAATTTATTTTTTGTCAATAACCTCAAATACCTGATCAAATATAGACTAATAGGCATATTGTCGAATTCGTGTTTTGTGACGAGCTTAAAGTTTATTTTTGTTTTTCTCCAATTTGAAATCTTAAAATCTTTTCCAAATCGATGCGTAAATTATTTTAAATTAGATCGTTATAAAATTTTAATTTTTTAAATTTGAAATTCTTTAAAATAGTAGAAATTATTTATTAGGCAGAAGTTTTGAAATAATTATCAATAAATTTTTTTAAAAATTTAATATTAAACAAATATTAAATAAAATTTTATTTTTTAATTTCAAAATAATAACGTAGTAAATTAAAAATTCAACAGCTAAATAATTAAACGTGACTAAATACGTAATAACATAGGTTAAAATTTTATTCGGAACCAACGACAACATTTTCTTTTGTATGTTCACCTGTTTTTGGCAAATTCTCGATCAGCGTTAATTCATCATCAGATAAAAACTCATCTGTATCTCAAAATTAATGCGTGAAATAATCTCAGCAAGTAAAAGTACATGTATGTTATTTTAATTGCATACATTATTTAATTCCAAAGTTACATACAGGATGAAACTCATTTTTCAACCCTTACTATGTGATTACACTTTTAGAAAACTAACAGTTTTTTACTCTCAGAAAGTTTCAGTAGCGATCTCAATAAACATGTGTTCAAACTTTTATTAGTCATCTCACGCGTTTAGATTCTTATTAACCTTCTTGTAATTTCCGTCAATTCTATCCGTTTTCATGCATTTCACACTCACATACATTATGTCCTGTCATTTTTATCTTTCTACATTCATATATATATATATATGCGTGTCCAAATAATATCGTAATTGAATAATAAAATACTTAAAAAAAAATAATTTAATAGTATTTTGTGATGTAGGACCTACGACTAAAATATTAAAAACCTAGTGTTTTACTTACTTACATTCCGAGAGAGAGAATGAATGAGATTTAAAATATTTTTTTCGAGCATTGGATTGATCTTCTTTGCCTAGAAATTAAGGAGATTTCAATTTTTCCGTTAATACTAAATTAATTCTTTTGAGGTAATAAGGGTAAGAATTTTCTTACCGACAAAACTCTAGCGTTAGATTTTCGAATTGATTTGGTATCCTTAACAATCCTAAAATATTTGATTTAATAGGAATAGATTTGGTTGATCGGGCCGACAGGACTGCTGCGTTCACTGGTGGGTCCGGTTCACTTGTTTGGTCCGTTTTGGTCTTTTAAAAAAACTAGTTCTTCCTTTTTTGCCCTTCGCCTGCATGAGTCTGTCGAGAGAAGAGAGAGTTACAAAGCGAGAGGGAGAGAGAGAACTTTATACTAATTGTGGTTGTCGACGGAGGCCGAGAGATGGTCCGTCCATGCAAAGATGGGTTTGGGCGGGGGAGTGTGGAGTCGAAGTTGCGATTCTTCCTCACAAAGATGTTCGTCCAAGTCTGGACGGTTCACAGTGGTTGCCGCGCTGCGATTTTTCTGTCACCACATGACACTCAAATTATAGGAAAAGTCATCCAATTCTTTCTATAGAAGGAGTACTAATCTTACCCCATTGGTGATAAGATTAGTTGACAGATTAGGAAGAGATCTGCTCTATAATTAATTCTTCAATTTTTGCAGAATAACGGACTTGCAATTAGGGCTGCATTATTTCGTTAGGTGGGATTAGGAAAGAAATTGATTTGATTGGTTGCCAATTAGGGTTTCAAGTTGTATTTTTTGCATAAATCGAATTTTAAATTTGGGGATAAAATTTTGGTACGGTAGATCATGTATTTTATGGCACATAATCCACACACAAATTCAATAGTAGTAGCTTAAGATGTTCAACTATTTGTGGATGGATTAGCATTTGGGTTCATGTGTTGGGCATTGGGTTAAAATACCCAATAACCGTTAAGTCAAGATTCGGTTGAGTGTCAAAAATTGGGCAAATTGCGCCTACCCCCCAGCCCTAGCCCTAGGGGGTGGTGGATCTGTCATTGACTATGTCATATTGAAATATTATGGTCTATCCGACAAGTTGGATAAAGTGGCTGTTGTGAAGAAGAGTCGGCGACTTCGTGTCGAGGGCCAATCATAAATTACTCATTAATTTGTGTCCCCAATTCAATTTCAGCTTTTCAGTCATGTCCCACAAGTGGGCCCCCCTTTGCTATCTTTGCAATCTATGATCCGACGGTTCCTTTTTTGTCTTCACCCCTCGCATCATCTATAATCTTTCGTATTCCCATCGACGAAAAAACCAAGATAAAAACCTAAGGTGGCAGCGAAGAAGAAAATCACTCTGAAGAAGAACACTAACGTTACGCCTCAGAGGCCGTACGGGACAAAACCGGAGACGATCCGATTTGACAATACATCGAATCGTCCGATTTTTTTCTTAATTATTTTAAATAACAACAAAACACTTAAATAAAATAAACATCCCGGCACAAGACCGAAAGAATTAAAAGCGACGGCCAATAAGCGACATCAAGAAAAAAATGATGTTACATCGTCTCAAAGAAATGGTCACATCTAAAGGCTTCTCAACGAATAAAATAGCAAATAGGATAAAATGCAAGTCTATCCATTAATGTGTTATAAATCATTAATGTGACCATGCGATGTTTAACAAAAATAAATAATAATGTGACTAACTTTGTATTACTTGTAGAAATTTGTCACATCTGATATCGTTATTAATACATTAATTACTATATATTGTAAATACAAAATTTAAAGTATAGTATGTGATTTCCTAAAATGTAAAAATCAGCTCATGAATTGACTTGAAAAGGTGTGAATCATTGTCTTAAAAAGGTAATAATTATGACCCTCACATGGTCGTCAACAACATCAACGGCGGATCCGATCGGGAAGTATCTCCGCCGTTCATTTCACCGCGGCGATTTAGATTAGTATGTTATTATTGATTAATATAATTCTGAAATTTTGAATAATTTTCCATCACATGTCCTCTCTCTTGCTTCGTCGTCTTCCTCCTTCCAAGACTCATCATTACCCGCTTTCAATGGCGCCTGCATTTTACACTCTCTACGTGTACGCCACTGAATCTTCAACGCTCTGACAAACGATTCGTTTCCGTTGCTTTTTGTTTTTTCTCCTGTGGAACGCGTTTTCTTCCTCCTCTGAGCTTTGAATCGGTTGCTTTTACGTGTGCCATTGCTTCGACACGAGTGTGGAGTGTTCGTTTGGCTTCTGTTTTTATCTTATTTTTGCGATCGAGTCTGAGTTTTCGAGAATCTTATCCGATCTGCTTGGATTCTTTTCGGTTCTGTTTTAGGGTTTGCATTGTGCAAATTCTGTACGATAAGATTTTGTTTGTTTCCTCCACGATTTTGGAAATGTAGTTTTGTGGAGGTTCTTAAATTTTACACGCGAGTTCCAGGGAAATGTCGAAGGAAGACGTAAAGACTAGGAAAATGATTGCTAAATTCTGGCTACGAAGGTGTTCAGGCAAGCGCCTGATCCTAATCACAACTTCTTGATTTTCTGAAAATCCATCTTCATCAACCATGCCTAGCATTCGAGCTCCACCGGTCAAGAAATCCACGACTCTGACAGTTTGTTTTCTGTGCGCTTGGGTAGCTGGTTTTTCGTTTTGCTTTTAGCTTATCGTGATTCTTTTCAAATTTCATTGTCTTCAGGTTGCTGTAAAATGCAGGCCATTGACGGAGAGAGAACGCGGCCGTAATATTGTTCGAGTTTCTGACAACAAGGTATAATGAATGCTCTTTTGAATCAGGTTAACAAAGCTGTTTTAGCTTTCTTTTTTCTTTTTTTTTTTTTAAATTGGATTTTGGGACGTAATTTGGCGTTGGAACTGTAGGAAGTGCTGGTATTGGATCCTGACCTATCAAAAGATTATCTTGATCGCATTCAGAATCGAACCAAAGAGAAGAAGTATTCTTTCGATCATGCATTTGGTCCCAACTCTACGAATTTGGTATGCTAAGTTTCTCTATAAACTTCTGCCTTTGTTTTGGAATTCCTAAATATATTTTAAGTTCGTCTAGAGTTCTAGAGGTTTTTCCATGCTGATGCCAATATGACATTTTTCAATATTTCAACATTTCAACTTTCTCTAGAGTATTTAAACTTCTGTCAAATTTGTTGAATTCTCAATTAAGTACGGTTTCTGAGAAATTTTGATACTGAAGATAATGTAGACTCTATAGATAAGAAGGTTCATGCTTATCATTTTTTGTAATTGTGTTAATGATCCCACCCGTTACATTTTGGCAGCATGTCTACACAAAATGTATATCTTCAATCCTATCTGGAGTGGTTCAAGGGCTTAATGCTACTGTCTTTGCTTATGGTTCAACTGGAAGGTACTGCATTATCTGTTTAGTAGTCCTCAAATGTATATACATAGTTTGCTGTGTCTTTGCCAGACTTTCCAAAAAGAGTTAACTGAGATGAAGTAAGGAAAATTCAAAAATTCTGGGGATACCAAATAATTAAAAAGTGATATATGACAATCAATTTGCATTCAATAGAGATAAAGATCTTTCTGTCAATCTTTTATGGCAATATAAAACTATTTCTTACATCTCCCTGTAAGATCGAATAATCTTCTTTTTGAAAACTTTTCAGTGGTAAGACATACACCATGGTTGGGACCAAAGATGATCCTGGACTAATGGTTCTCAGTTTGCATAGAATATTTGATCTCATAGAAAAAAACAGCAGTTCAGATGCATTTGAAGTTACTTGCTCTTATCTTGAAGTTTATAACGAGGTGGGATTTTGCTTAAATGATCATACAATGAGTTTTTCTATTTATTATTAACTTGTTAACTTCATTTTTTTTAATGAATTTAGATTATTTATGATTTGCTTGAAAAATCATCTGGTCATTTGGAGCTAAGGGAGGATCCTGAACAAGGAATATTGGTTGCTGGGTTGAGATGTATCAAGGTTCTTCCTTTTCCTGATATCAAGATTCAGTTTTGTTGGTGTCTCATTGCTTTTTTCTTTTTGTTTTTATTCAGAATAAGAAAAATGTGGTGATTTCTTATGCGCAGAGTTTGGAAGTGACAAAACAAAACTTCTGTTCTTTCATATTTTGGTGAAGTAAAGCAATAATGATGTCTTTATTGTGATAAATTAACTTCTGTTGCTGTTGTTATTCTCGAGTGTTTCAACTCTTTGTTTTCATTTTTTTTTTGTTCTGTCGCAAGATACTCATTAGATATGTAGAGAGTGGGTCTCATGGCACAATTAACATAATTTTAGGTTCACTCTGCGGATAAGATTCTTGAACTATTAAACATGGGGAATAGCAGACGAAAAACAGAAAGCACTGAGGTCAATTCCACTTCCTCAAGGTAAGTTTATTCTATCCTCACTATCTCCTTTGCTTCATTATTGTTATTAAGAATTTTACAGATATTCTTTGTTCATTTTGAGTATAATTGTTCAATCTTATGGTTTTCCTAATATCATCATTTTTTTTATGAATTTGTGGTTAGCTATGCCAGGACCTTAATTTTTTGACAAGAAACTAAATTTGTATTTTAAGGAGGTGATGAAATACAAGCAGTCTTGGAAGCATAATTAAGAACTAGCATTTCGCTTATTCAATAACTAATTGTCGTATTATTTTATAAACCTGAAATATCATCTTTAACTTGTTTAACTGGTATGAATTTCATCATATGAGCGTTCGACTTGATTAAACGTGAAGTATTATCATCATTAAAGAGAGATGCTAATCAGATTGTTCTAGTCAATTCCTGGATAAGAACAAATGTGTGCTTCAAGTACCATTAGATTTTCAGGTTACAAATATCTGGGTCAGTTGTAAATAGACTCACTGCAGCATCTGCTTCAATGCTTCTTTTTACGTATCTAATTATCGATTGACCTTATTTGACATACAAAGTAACATATTTAGTTATCATATCTATAACTGTGTCATTTACCTTTGCCAATGTCCAGGTTAAAAGCAATTGAATCTTCTTCATTTTTTTGTTCAAATAGATCACACGCAGTCCTAGAGATTATTGTGAATAGAAAGCAAAGAAACAAGTATCAAAATCAAGTCATGAGAGGAAAACTGGCTCTGGTGGATCTTGCTGGCAGCGAGCGAGCTTCTGAAACCAATAGTGGTGGTCAAAAGCTAAGGGATGGAGCTAATATCAATCGGTCACTTCTTGCCTTGGCAAATTGCATAAATGCCTTGGGGAAACAACAGAAGAAGGGTCTTGCATACGTTCCTTATAGGAACAGGTGTGTAATAGTATCAATACCTGATAATATCCTGTATTATTTCTATTTTAACTAATGTTTATACTTTCAGCAAGTTGACTCGAATTCTCAAAGATGGTCTGAGTGGTAATTCTCAGACAGTGATGGTTGCTACAATATCACCTGCAGACATTCAGTATCATCACACTGTGAACACATTAAAGTATGCTGATAGAGCCAAGGAAATAAAGACCCATATCCAGGTTAGCCCTTCATCTTAATAGGAATGCATTCAAAGTTTGTAAAAAGCCCATTATTCAAGGCGAAAGTCATTTGTGCCATTATGTTCGTTCATCAAAATGAATATGGATGGTCGATGGACATACTTCTTTTGGTGATAAATTTTTGTCAGATCCAATTCTTTTTCTTTTTACTTGAATTTGCAGTGTCTCAAATTTTGTTATATGGAGAAAAAATATGGCTGTTCTCTTGTGGATACTCAAGTTTTAGATCATAGGTAGAATCCTCAGAAATGCTTGACAAAAATATATCTTTCTAGTAATAAGAATGTTCATTTGATTCCTTTTCAGAAAAACATTGGTACAATTGACACCCATGTTTCAGACTACCAAAGGATGATTGACAGTCTTCAGGTGAGCTGTTATAAGCATTACTCATTTATTTCTAAATTCAATCTTGTTAACTAGTTTATTGCAGATTGAGGTTAGCCGGCTGAAAAAAGAACTTGCTGAAAAGGAAACACAGCTAAGTATCAAACCGATTGAAAAGGCTGCTGATGATGAGTTGTCATGGTTAAATATCTTGAGTCATGAAACTAGTGAGAATGTACAAGAGAGAATAAATTTACAGAAAGCATTGTTTGAGTTGGAAGAAACCAATCTTCGAAACCGCTCTGAGCTCCAACATCTTGATGATGCTATTGCAAAACAACAGGTAGGCACCGCATTTGACTGCATCTTCGAATATGATTTTGGCGGTTATTTTTCTTCCTTCGACAACTTGAGTTGGTTTTTAACCTATCTGCCATGGCGAAAAACATGACTTTGGGTTCTTTTTATTGTCGATTTACAAGAATTCTTAGTTAATATGCTGCGGCTATGATTTGTAGTAGAATAGAGTTTTTTTTGTCTTTTTGAAGTTCTTGTGCGTGATGTATAATTAATAGATTGTTTGATTTTACTGCTTATAGGTCATTGAAAAAGATGGAGCAGTTGCAGAGGCATTGAGAACAAGGCGACAAGTCATTCTTGATAACATTCGTGATAACAATGATGCTGGTGTTAATTATCAGAAGGTAGTACTCTTTTTTGGTTCTTTTTATTTTTATTTAATATGAATTGTTGGATTCATGGATTGACATAAAAGCTTTTCCTTTTACCCTGGGATGTATTAATTTCTATCATCTAAAAGCTTAACGCTCACTGAAAGTTCTATCATTAGTTTAATTCCCACTCCCGAAAAAAAAAACCATATAGGATGAAAGTGAGAAACGCCATGTAATTTTTGCTTTGGTTGTAGCCTTGTGCTATATGTATAGTAAATTAAGTTTTTTTTTTAATAAGCCCAATTACGTTTTGTTAGGAAATTGAAGCAAATGAGAGGCATCGGTGCCAACTCCAACATATGATTGATGAAGCCATCAGTAATAATGGGAACAAAACATACCTGCGTATACTGAGTCAGTACCGGCTCCTGGTAAGTGGACATGGTCTTCGGAATTGTGGTAAACTGTTTTTCTACTTGGACATTTAAGCTAATTTATTAGATGCAGCACAAATCAGACCCTTAGGATATTGCTTGATAAAAGCATTGTGCATGCAATCTCTATAATTGCAAAAGGTAATTCGTGAAGGAGTTCATATACCATGTTAATGGAAAAGATTCAGACTATTTTACCGATTACAAAAATGGAACAAATGAACTAATTTTATTGCAAACAAAAAAATACGATATGTAACTTGATCTGTATTAATATAGAGGATGGCCAACACTGAGCTTCATATTGAGATGGCTATGAGGGATCAAGTTATTTACAAACAACGGGATGCACTGAAAAACCTATGGAATCTTCTCATGGGATTAGGGCTTGATGAGAGACAGATTATGGACCTTGCTGCGAAACAGGGGCTGACAATTGAAGGCTGGAATATGAAAGTGCTTTCTGAAAGAAAGCAATTACCTAATCTTCAGTACAGTAGACATTCTTCATTAGAGTATTCTCCTAACATGGAGCAATCACATTCTAGATCATCTTGCTCCTTCCAATTGCCAAGGCAACATTGGGACACTGCTCATACGATCTGCCGGGAAGAACATCACAGCTCATATTACTTGCTGTCTCATGATGCATCACCATCGGCATATCTTAGACTGAGAAGGAGCAGTGAGCATTGGTCTAGTGGCAGACCTGACTTGTTTAACACACCAGATAAACACACACCTCCCCAAGATATGCGCAAATCAATCCCGAAATGAGAACTCAGTTGTTTTCTCCTTACAGTGGAAGTTGCATCCCATCTTCAGCAGCTGGTGGTAATTTTTTAAAGGAGTAGAGGTACGTGTGTGGTGATATTATCTCTTTGTTTGCAAACAAATTTATATCAAATGAAGAATGTACTGCAAGTAATTATGGTTTAGATGTTTTATTGTCTGCTGATTTTGGATAAAGCTCTGACAAATCATTTCATTTTTTTCCTGCTCTTGTGCTGGATGTTGACTTTTTTGAAAAGAGAATTCCTCAAGTAGGGTAGTTTAGAACCATTTAACATTATTTTATATTTTCTAACAGCTAATTAGCCCTTATATTTCATTAATAATTAAAGTAGACTGATAAACCTCCTTTGAGAATTACTTATAGTAGAAGGCCTAGGAAGAATTAAATGTATTGTGTTAGCATGTAAATGTGTTTGTATTTAATTAAAAAACAGTTCTAGCGGGTTTGTTGTAGAAGGCAGTTTGGGGAGGTTATACATAGGCAGTAGGGGGTGTGGTAGGAGTCAATTTTTTAGAGAGAAAATTGGTGGAGAGGAAGGGCTCTTGAATTCCCTTATTCTGTAGTGTTGTTGTGTTTTGTGTGGTTGTATTATTAAGTTGTGTGCTGGATTTCTAAGAAAATTATAAAACTATTTATGTGTTGCTTCTGGGTTCTTAACATTTTGGTATCATAGGTTATAATTCTTGGAGTTTGGAGAAAAAATGATCACTAGGTTAGAAATGTACAAGGAAAACATGGCTGAATGGCAAAAAAGAACCGGCAAGAATTAAAGAAGAACAAAAAACAGAAAATAGAAACGTTTTTGGCGATGGAGCGTAGCATTCTGTTGATGCAAGAACAAGTATCAAAATTGGTAACAAGGATGTAAGAGGGAGGACCGTCGATAGGTTCGACCAACTCACCTAGAAATTCATATGAATGTTTGCGTCAAGAAGTTTTGCCGCAACCAAATAGGGTAAATATGCACAGAAAGTTGGAATTACCTGTGTAGTGGAAGTGATGCCGAAGGTTGGAGTTGTCGAGCCAATAGGTATTTTAGCATCAATCGGTTGTTTGAGAGGGAAAAATTGGAGGCGGATGTGATTTGTTTGGAAGGCGTGGCGTTGGTTTGGTTTCAATGGGAAAATAGGACTCGGCCATTTCATTCCCGGTGGGAGTTCAAGATAAAACTTATGGAGAGATTGCCCATCGGCGAAAAGGAACAGACTGCAATCGTTTGCCGGCTTAGCGACGAGAGGGTACTGTAGAGGAGTATCGAACCCAGTTTGAGTTGATAATCTCAAATCTGATGGGTATACCAGAGGAAATTTTATACAGCGCTTTCTTCAATGGATTAAAAAATGAAGTGAAAAGGGGATGTGTGACTGATGAGGCCAACAGGGTTGTGAGATTTTATGGAATTGGCACATGTGGTTGAAGATAGAAATATTTTGGTCAAATATGAAAAGTTGGGCATTTATTGAGTGTTGGACTTGTTCGGTCTAAACCCTAAAGTATTAGATCGAAAATTTATAGTCTCTTTTCTCGTGATGTGGTGCACGTGGGGTAAAATCTTCCAGAAAATCCAATATCGCCTGCAATTTTTAGACAATTATTTTTTTATAATATATAACATGCGTCTGCTTTATGATTTACTTAAGTAAAATAATGATAAATCGCACAAGTGTCAGAAAAGTTATAGCTTTTCTTCCTGTGGTGTGGTGCACGTGAGGTAAAATTTTCAAATAAATACAATGTCGCTTGTAATTTTTATAAATTTATTTTTTCGTACTATTCTTTTTCGTAAAAAAAAAAATTGAAAAATTGAATAAAACTTTTTTTGTTTTATAACTCACCCATAACTAGTATAAAACAGTTACTGTATATTCAAATCACCAAACAGTTCCAGTATTTAATAGCATAAACTAAATTTTTCATCCAAATAAATTATATCACCACAAATTGTATCAAAATAAGATATATCAAAGAAAGTACATAAAATAAATTATATGGGTGCGTCATCGCTCAACCGATGTGGGTCATCTTCGTCATAGGCCCTATCTAATTCAGGACGATTTGTCTCGTATTTCTCTGAGGTACTCTATATGAACATTCGCCTGTCTCACATCGCTCTGATATTGTCTGGCTACGAGAGCATCAATATCTGTCCGAAGAGTCCGAATAGTCTTCAGGATGCACTCTTGTGGGGATCCCAGTGTGATCGTAGTTTCCTCCACATGCACATCCCTAGAAGTGGAGGCCTCCTAATCACCCCTCAGTGTCCAATTGCTGTCAGTTTCAACTAAATCCATCCGCACCAAATGAACATTGCCAAAAACGTCGACGACTCTATGTGCTCTCAACTGCTCTCTTGACGTCAACTGAGAATCAAATCGCTCAACAATCTTTTGAATGAGCACACCGAAAGGCAGGTTCTTATTCCGTGTCCTCCCGATCTCATCCATGTGACTGAGAATCACAAAGCCAGGGTTGAAACTTCTCCCGCTATACAACTTCTTCATAACATAGAGATCCATGTAGCTAACAAGATCTCTATGTCCCTTCTTTGGCGAACTTGATCAACTCATTGACCGTCTATGCGGTAATCTTGAGCTCTGATCACATGAAATAGGCGAACTATTCGATCACAGCGATCGCCCCGCCCATTGTAGACGTCATGCAGGCCAATTTTGTCAAATATCTCTTGGATTTCGAGGGATTCCTAACCTCTGAAGTCGACGGTTTTCGAATGCATTACTGACTGGTGTACCAGGTCCAAGTTGAACTGGTCTCTACATATCTGGTTGCGAAACTCTAACGACAAGGTTCTAAGTCGAGGTCGTAGCACCTCCAACGTTGACGGTACTTGGGGCCACCTAGTGACATAGACGGTCCTTGACGTGCCGTTGATGCAACCTTCCACCTAATCACTACACTTCGGCCACTTCAGGAGGGTTTTTTGAGATTTGAGAAATTTAGCAAAAAAAAAATCATCTGTTAGTGCAATTTTGGCCAAAAATCGCGCAAAACAATTAGGAAAGGAGAAATGAATGAGGTAGGGAGTCCAATGATCGATTTTGGAAAAAATTCAAAAAAATCAGTCGAGAGGATTCATTGTTTTTGGGCTTTTTTTGGCAGAATGACGTCTGTTCCTTATGTAGTGTGAGAGAACGGACAATCATTATTGAGGTAATGACTGGCTGTTCTCGGAGAACAGTAGTCCATTCTCGAGATTTTTACCCTCCGTTCTCGGCCTCAAATTCAAGAACGGACGGCCGTAGCAAGAACACGGCCATTCATTCCATGAATGTTTACAAGAACGGACGACCATGTTCTTTAAACGGCTATCCGTTTCAATCCCTGATGATGATTTGAGCGGCCATTGTAATAACACGGTCATCCGTTCTCATAAACATTCGTAGAACGGACAGCTATTCGTCAGTGATCGGCCGTTCGTTCCTCTGTCCAGTGAACTCCATGGAGAACGGACGGTTGCAACCCTCTATTCGTACGGTCGATTTGACGTGTTTAGAATGGACGGCCGTACTATTAATATCGATCATCCGTTCTAGGAGAACAGAAAGTGAACGGCAGTCTGCCACGTTTGATCTATTAGATTTTAAATAATTTAAGGTTTGACTTGTTCGATCTGATAATTTAAAGTTTGATTTAAAAAAATTCATAATTTAACGGTTAAATTAAAAAAAACCAATTGAATATGACAGTTCAAAAGTTATTTTAGTAATGCAATGGCTAGAATCGATGGGAGAAATAACTGTCAATTAGAAGTTGCTGTCTGTGAAGTGTAAATTGGGAGACAAAAGAGTACATATCAAAGGAGTTCCAGACTAAGATTTCTTTGAAAGCCCTGATGAGAACAATTCTCGAATAGCAAGGCTTGTTTGTTGAGTTTGGAAGTTTGGAGAGACATATCACGTGAAGATAAGAGTTCAGTGGCCATGGAAGAATTACTCCAGCAGTTTGACCATGTGATAAAAGTTCAGTGGCTATGGAAGAATTACTCTAGTAGTTTGACCTGTTAAAATAAGGACGAAGAGAATAATTCTTAATATATTTTATTCATATACTAAATACATTTATACATAGACTTGAAATGAAAATAAAAAAAATTAATTCATAATTCAATACAAAATCAAATCTCTTTTTATTAAAAAAGTATCCATTATAATATTTACACATTTTTGACACTCTTTTCTTAAGTATCTTACTTCCATTTAGAGTTTTTCTGAGTAAATCTCTAACTTGGTCTCCAGATTTTGCATATTCTATAGAAATTTTACTTTATTGTAATTTTTCACGAATGAAGTGATAATTAATTTTAATATGTTTAGTGCGTTAATGAAACACAAGACCATCTGAATAGCAACTTGGTTATGATACTATAATTTTACTGGTAATGAAGTCTTAAAGCCAAGTTTTTCCAACAATTGATATACTCGCGTAATTTCACATATAGCTTAAGCCATAGTCCTGTATTCAGATTTAACACTTGATCAAAGACACAACTATCGTGGAAAAATAAACACAACACAATATTCTAAATTAGGCCTGAATCTCACTGTGACACACCAAAGTAACACATCAATGAACCAATCTTCCAAAGGAGAACTCTTTAGTGAAAGAGTTCCTTCGATGGTTTGCTCACTATGACAAACAAAAAATATATTGATGTCAATGAAAGCACCACGATGCCAACCAAGGGGGCGGGCAAAAGAATCGTAGACAAGGGAATCGCAGACAGATGAATCGCAGACAGCTGTTAGTAGATTGTCGGACAGAGAAATTGATCGTATGATGAATATCGATGGTCATCAGTTATTGGCGGTTGGCTGTGCTGGCTAAGGTTTTCTTGTAACTCTTCTTTCGCAGCTCTGCTCACTCGGACAGAATGAAGAACGGAAGAAGAAAAAAAAACATTTCGCACTTCTACTCAATAGGGCAGAATGAAGAAAAAAAAAAACATTTCCCACTTATGCTCATTAGGGCTGAATGAAGAACGAAAAAAATTTTGTACGTTTGATCAAAATTTAAACAATGGTAAGAAACCCAATACCAGAATAGAAAAGAAAGACAGAACGTCGAACAACAAAGATTGTCGAAGTTCGAAGTGCAGAGAATGCCGCCGAAGGCTTAAAAGCAGAGATCGCCAACGAAAAAGTTGACGCAGACGATCGTGGACCTAGAGGGCAAACTCAACTTCCTTCTCATCCAAAAGTTTGGTCGCCAGGGCAAACAAAAATAAAAAATTCCTAAGCAGAAAATTGCCAGAAAGAAGGGTTGACCTCTTCTAAACAACAGCTAGAAAGATGAGTCATCCTCTTCTGAATAGCAATGAACACCAAACACAAATAGAGGCGAACGACTTGAACATTTGGCTTCAATGAACCGAGATGAACCTTTCAATGAAAAAAGGCAAACCAACAATGGTTTGGTTTTCTTCTAAATAGAAATAGACGCCAAAATAGGATTATCTCTCCCATAGTTTGCTCACCAGGGCAAATGAAAATGGTTAAAAATATACTGCTCACTAAGGCTGCTGCTCTGATAGCATGTTAAAAATAGGAATGAAGAAAATAACTATTTATGTATATTTCATTCATAAGCTAAATACATTTACATATAAATTTGAAATGAAAATAAAGAAACTAATACCTAAGGAAACTATTTTTTAAAAAAAAAACTATTTCCTAATTCAATACAAAATCAAATTCTCTTTAATTAAAAAAATATCGAATCCTAATATTTACAGATTCTTAACAATGGCTTTTTGCCGGTTGAAGAGCACGATCATGCTATAAATTTGAAGGAGGGAACTTTTCTAATCAATGTACGGCCATATTAATATCCCATAGTCCAAAAAGATGAAATCAAAAAGCTCGTTAAGAGATGTTGCATACTAGCATAATACAATCAAACTCAAGTTTTTTTTTCCAGCTCAATTACTCTTGCAAAGAAAAAAAAAAAATAGTTGGGTATTTTGTGTGGATTATAGAATTTAAAACAGAGAAATAGTGAAAAATCGATCCCCTGTTCCAGTGATTGATGAGTTACATGGATCAACAATTTTTACTAAATTTGATTTAAATCGGGTTATCATCATATTAGAGTATGGAAGGAAGACGTGCCAAAAACAGTCTTCTAAACTCATGAGGGCCGCTGTGAATTTTTTAATCATGTCGTTTGGACTTATGAATGCTTCTTCTATATTTCAATCCTTGATGAATAAGGTATTCCGTCCATACCTAAAGAAGTTCATATTAGTAATTTTTAATGATATAATAGTGTATAATCAATCTTTCGAATTGCATTTGGAACATTAACGGTTGACTTTGGAGACTTTATCATAACATCAATTGTATGTTAATTTGAAGAAGTACTTGTTTTCTAAGCAACAGTTGGATTATCTTGATTATATCGTTTTGGGAGATGTTGTGACTATTGATCCTTACAAAATTTAGGCTATTAAGGAGTGGAAGTCTCCCACATCTTTAAGACAATTACATGGGTTTTTGGATTTGATGGGATATTATCGTAAGTTTGTATTTGGATATAGATTTATCGCTTTACCTTTGTCTGAACAACTTAAGAAAGATCGATTTTGTTGGAACAATGCAGCAGAATTAGCTTCTGTACAGTTAAAAGAGGCAATGTCAATTACCTGTTTTAGCGCTTTTCAATTTTAATGAAATGTTTATGGTTGAAACAGATGCCCCAAGTATTCGTAACGGGGCGGTTTTAATGCAAAATCATTTGCCTATTGCTTTCTTCGACCAACAGCGGTCTAGAAAACACAAATTAAAATCAGTTTATAAATGGAAACTAATGGCATTGTGTTAGCTGTCCAGAAATGGAGGCCTTATTTGTTGGGTAATCATTTTATGGTTTGAAGAGATAAAAAAACTTTTAAGCTTTTTACTGGAACAACAGATGGTGGCGGTCGAACATCAAAAAGGGTTAACAGAATTGTTGGGCTATGATTTCGAAGTTCTGTATGAACCAGAACATGAGAATAATGTAGCTGATGTTTTATCTCGTAAGGATGATTATGTAGTGAATGCATTGGATAGAGTTTCATTAAGTGAACTAACATGTAGTGGGGTAATTTGAAGTAGTATTCAATCAAATAACTTGAGTTTGAAAGGACAAGTGATATCGATTGCTTGAGTAATGGTTTCACTGGTTCCAAAGGCTAAAAGCCGAAATAGTGGATCCAATAGTTCTAAATATAAATAGAAGAATCCCGAATGAACAACCATCCACAAACGTCGATTCATTCAAGCCAGAGAGTGCAACAATCCTTTCCTTTGACATTGGTCCCATAAACGAGTGAGAAATGCCTTTTAATGGGAGAAGCTAGATTCAGCATTCTAGCGAAACGATCCTTTGACAATGGGCTCGCAAGATATCAAACGAGAAGTGGACTTAGTTATTAAACTAAAGGCAATTAAAAATGACTCGTTGAACAATGGTCCATCCGATTTGTGGTTTATGTTGATCAACAATTACCTCTACTATAAGTCTCAAAAGGTTGTTTCTCAACATTCTACCTTTGTTTCTAAGATCTTGGTCTTATTTCATTCGAATATGGTTGGAGGGCATGCTGGTTCACTAAGACTTTAAATTGCATATCAACAGAATTATATTGGGTCGGCATTCGACGAGCTATAAAAAATTTTGTCAACCAATGTGTGATTTGTCAGCCGAACAAATATGAAGTTTTGTTACCATCTTTATTTCTTCAACCTTTGCCGATTCCACTTGACATTTGGGAGGATATCTCGATGGATTTATTGACAAACTACCAAAATCGGAAGGTGTGAATACCATTTTTGTTATAGCTGATCCTTTGAGCAAATATGCTCATTTCATGGGAATACATCCTTAGAATGCAAAGACAGTGGCTACTTCATTTTTCAATATTGTTTTCAAATTACATGGTTGCCCAAGACTAATGTTTCTGACAGAGACACGATTTTTGTGAGTTTCTTTTGAAAAGAATTGTTCTGTTTACAGGGACCATGTTGATGTTTAGCTCCGCTTATACTTCATAAACGAATGGATAAACCGAAGTGGTCAATAGAACGATCGAGACTTATTTACGGTGTTTTACGGGCACTAAACCTAAGGCTTGGTTTAAATGGCTTTCATGGGCCGAATTTTGGTATAATTCTTCGTATTATTCTGCTATAACGTCTATTCTGCTATAATGTCTCCTTTTAAAGCTGTGTATAAGTAAGAACCTCCAACTATTTTTAAGTATGGATTTTGTCTGCTACTCAACATAAGGAGCTCAAGCTAAAATTCAAATGACATTATCAACTAACAAGAAGTGGAGAAATATTGAGTTTCACGAGTGTGATCTGGTTTGGCTGAAAATTCAACATTATAGACAGGACGATTGAGTGTCAAACTTTCCCTGCAGTTTTATGGTCCTTTCAAAGTTGTGGAGCGTATTGAGAAGGTTGTTTATGGGTTGTTGTTATCAGAAACAACTTGCATTCACCCAGATCATTGTTTGCTGTTAAAAGGAGTCAAGGGCAATGTTTCTATTGTTACTCTTCATGAGAATCGGTTTAAATGATATGGATTGACAAGTTCAACCAGAAGCTTTGTTAGCTGTTAAGCGACATTAGGATGCTCTCGAAATCTCTTATTCTGAAATAGTGTTGTTGTGTTTTATTTGGTTGTGTTCTTAGCTCGTGTACACGAGTTCCAAGGAAATTATAAAACTGTTTATGTGTTGTTTCTGGTTACTAACATAGACACTTGCTGTTTGTTTTTCTCCTTGTTATTGTTGTGCAAAAGAATCATTTAGAAAAGACAATTCTTGTATAAAATTTTCCATTTTCTTAGAACCTGTGGTGTTTATCCTTCAAAACTGGGGTTTAACCTTCCTCTTACAGGGTGAATGGAATTACCAGAAGCAAAATTTTGTGAAGAATTCCCCCGTTGGAACAGATAGGACAATGGTAAAGGAAGGAGATGTTGAAGACAGTTGCAACATCATAGCCCCACCATATCACCCTCGGTTCCTTAATATTCTTTACAAAACCGAGTCCTTTGTCTGAATCTCCACCCTAAACACCTCCAATTTAAGCGAATTTTTATTTAATTACCCTTATTCCAGATGCTAGAATTCTCCACAGTTTATGATTTCTGGCCCTATTTTCCACCTCCCATGTCTCTCTCAAATTACCTCCGCCTTGTTCTATATTTCATTCTTTTTTTGAGGAATTGTAAATAACTAATGTAGTGCTGTAGCTTACTCTTATAGCGGATACAGTGAGAGCTCGTAGGCTGTTCTATTTTTGTTGTTTAATACCATATCTATGCTTCAATTACTGAAGGAAGATTTGAGAGATTTATTCGTTTTTATTTTTAGTGAACTGAGTTGGGTCTGTTTTATACGGATAATCACTGACACGAATGATTGATCGATACGTTAGCTAGCGTGTAAGATTATAATTTACTTTTAGTATAAATGATAATCTTGTTATCTAAAGTTTACTTCTTGGTTTCGTTAATTATTAAAATACTTGGCATCAAGTTTGTCAAGAGGAAGATGGGCTCGACAAATGCTGAACCCCTTTCTGGGTTGTGGGCGTGACGAGAGGAGGCACCGGTGAGAACCTCTAAAACTCGTTTTTTGTTTTTGGAGTAATTATTTTTTCTTGATTTGGGTCATGATTATGAAAACCTATATACTCCATAAAATTATTTTACTTTTTTATTTTTATTTTATTTCTTTTCTGCGTGGGATAACAACTCCGGAGCTAGTTTTTGCTATGAAAAAACAATATAAATTCCAACAATTTGTATGCATTCACCAATTGCTTCTTTGTATTGTTCGATTTAAACTTCACATGAACTCTTCTTATTTTAACTCTTTAAAATTTCATTCGCATTTTTTGCCTATTTATTGCACCGAAATATCTAATCTTTTCCTAAGAAAAAATTTATATTTAAATCATTCTCGTACACAATAATTTGTTTTACTCCTGTTCGTGCACATTTGCTACTTTCATGCTACTTTTCTCAAGTTATATTTACATCGGTGCTATTTATCCAAATTTTCAGACCAACGGAGTAGGTCTTGACGGTGTGAATTTATGTAGTTATTTTTATTTTCTATATATTCTTCTTAGTCTTAAATAAATTGGACTAATAGATCTCTTCTTTTACGTCAGGGCAGGAAAGAACGAATTGAGCTTGAGTTCATACCAGAGCACATGTTCTAGAGAGTTTTTCGTGAGCAAGATGAATGAACTATAATCTGTTAACAAATTGATCTCTGTTGTTTAACTCGCCGGAGTACATAGTCAACTGGAAGACTAGATCGGAGGAAAAAAAGGGCTAAAATAACATGTGTAATCGTCTAAGTCCTCTCTCTTTGAAGCTTTTCAGGAAAACTTCCAGTAACTCGTGTACTCCACTTGGGTCCTTCAAAAAAAAAAAAACAACCCAAAGAATTTCACAGGCCTAAATCATCTTCCAAAGTTTGTTGTGAAATCTTGAGTAAAAACGGCCCTTCTGGTTAAGGTGTTTTACATCGGTGCAACGTTGATTTGTTAGTGAACGAGAACTGTCACGATTTAGGAGGGGGATCTAACAGAAATGTCAAGCTAAATGATCAAATCTCGGGGAGCTCCACCGTCTAATTTAAGGCTTTATGCGGAAATTTGATCACCAATCTATGAATTCTCGCAATAACAAATACGATGATACAAGTAATAGTAGAAATATAGAAAAATTAAAATAATTAAATGTACAATATACGGTACAATCTAAAATATGTTCTTACGTATTTAAATTTAAAAAACTAAAAGGAGGGTAACACAAAGGAAAACAGACGTAAATCTGATTCACTTTCGATTCTTTCTTCTTTCACCTGTAGAGAAAAGAGTCTTTGAAGTGACTGACAAACTCAATATGTGATGTTATATCTACCACTTATCACATTAAATATGCCCGTTTAAAATCAATGTACATATTTTAAAATTTAAAATTGGTTTCAATGTTATTAACACCGGCAGAATCTCTTAGGAAGAAGAGAAAGACCAAACCTACCAAGAGGGATCAAACAGATCAATCATACCCTAAGCCCTTGCGAACACTACACAAGGGAGTTATCAACCGGGGGTATCAATGAACAGACACTGACCAAGTCGGGTAATGGGGTGAGCCATAGCATGCAGTTCGTTCCTCCATTCGCGGGAAGTATCGTAACTTCAAATTATAAGGGGGAGGACCCTATCCAAACAAAGTATAAGGAGTACCACAGCAACCCTCAAACACGAGTCTTAATACTCTCAGCGTATGGGCCCTGCTGAGAGTGTCAGACGGTTTTCTTCAGTATCAAACTTCAAATGGCACAACAGAAAACTAATGTATGAATAAAACTCATCTGTATGGCAATATAATAAATCTCACGATAAATCTCAAATCGAGCTAGTCGGGTAGGGCGAGTAAAACATGACATTTAAACTCTATTAAGCAGTATAAATCAAGCAAAACATGCATTTGCCTAAATATGTAGAATGAACATGCTATTAAAAATGCCGACGTCAATACTGGTGTTATCCCACAGAAACTAATATACGTGCATGCTAAGCTAGGTATAACATAATAAGTATAATAACCTATACCCTTGTGGCGAGTTCTGCTAACCTTGGCAATCGGTGGCTCCTCGGTAATCATTTCAAACTCAGCAAATTCCTCCGACTCTAGAAATCAAACAAGAAAAAACTCTGTTAAGATCCAATAGGGATTATAAACGATATAAATGGGAAGTCGGGACGAAAACGGGTCCAAACAGCTCGAGTTGACTTTTAGTCAAAAGTCAATAGTCTAAGTCAACGCTGACAATTGATTTGGACTTGACTCTTTTTTTTTTCCTGGTTCGAGTCGGGTTAGGTCAATTTGCCTCATCCCAGGCGAACCCGGCCCAGCTGGGCTCGGGTCGAACCCGACAGACCCCATCTGGGTCTGGGTCAGACTCGACCCGAAAGGGGCAGGGCCTTTACCCGCCCATGCCCAACTCAATCTTGGGCCCGAGTCAACTCGGCTGTTTTTATTATTTTATTTAGTTTATTAATTAATTTATTTTATTTAAAACCATTTCTGATTTTTCCATTTTTGAATTTTCTCGAATAGTTCTTTTCGGTAAATTTCGACGTTCTTCTTCCGTAAATTTAATTTAATTGAAACACGCGAACGCCAACTAAAATTTTTAATTTGTTTCTTTAATTCTTCCGTACGGATAATAAGTGACCAAAAATTCGTACGTCGTAATTTTTGTGATAATTCGTGCATTCGGACTTAAATTTCTACTTAAAAATTTGCAAAAATTTTATTTGTAAATTTATTTTTATTAAATTTTAGCGGCAGCAAAAACATGGATCGAGGAGTGATTATAATTCTGGTTTTGTTTTCTTGGCATCTCCAGTTTTGGAGTTTTAAACAAGAAGCCTTTAAAGAAGTATCTCAGATCAGCATTGAGTCCGAAGACTCATTCCATGATGGTTTTGTAATCATGCGGATCAAAAAGGAAGCGAAGGACGAGAACCAACTTAGATATACCTTGATGGCTTCGGAAGATGCAGTTCTTCCTTTTGAATCCAAAAGAATGGAGATGGTTGTTAGAATTAGATGAGAAAGAATCGACCGATAACATTTATTTTTTTTTAATACAGCGGTCAATCGAATAATAACATATATTTTTAATATTATCCCAAAATACATTGTAAAAGGTAAAAATGAAAATTCTACTTATAAATCATTCATTTTCACTTATTCAAACTATTAAATATTATACACCTCCAGCAACATGAGTTGTTCTTTCGTACTCTTGGACTCTACTTGTCTTTGATTTTTATAAAAATTACTTTGACAAAAAAGAAATTTTTTTAAATTTATTTTAAAGAATTGGTGAGCGTTTTGATAATAATTAATTAATTTTTGTACCACAAAAGAAGGAAGACCAAATCTCCACACTCAAGATTTGGTTTTGATATGAGGAATCAACTTAACATTGTTTAATGATACATCCTCATCCAACCACTTCTTCTGTTTGGCTTTACTCTAAAATCTATTTTTCTTTCCAATTTTGGGCTCACTCTCAATAATTGTCACCTTAATTACTTCCACAATACCCTTTTTTTTTTTTTTTATGTCTCTTTAATGATCCCACATATGATGTAGTTATTTAATCCAAAAACATATAATGTGACATGTGAAGTGTCTTTGTCGTTGAAGATTAAATTAACGATGTATTAAGGCTTTAAAAAATTAATGAAAGTGATACAAGCTCAACATTAGATGCACAATTCAATCGCGATAGGATAATCACTTCACTTAACATTATTTGTATGTCACGTTTTCTACTTTTTTTTTTTTAACGTATTTAAGGATAATGTTAAGCTTATCTTATAAATTTATACTAATCTTTGCATATCACTTATTAATTAGTGCAATAATTAAGATAAATTATAAATATTTTAATTAACTGATAATTTGGGAAATTAAAATATAATAAATTTTGAAATCTAATAGCAAATTAAAATTATTAATAAAGTTATCATTTGAATCCAGGTAAGTCTCCACTGGCTAGATCGGATGATTTAAGAAACTGAAAAAATAAAATAAAATAATAATAATTAATATGTTATTAATTTTCTCCAATCATGTTGGGCCATGTCTTCTTCAATTGAGGGCATTTGACCGTGTGAACCAGCCTCGGCTGAATTTTCGCACGTGGGGTCGGAACTGATGGATCTTGTCTCTTTGAGATTGCCATGTACGTTGAAAACTACGAGTTTTCTTTTTTTTTTTGGGTTGAAAATATACGCAAGTGAGACATGTAAGTACATTTCGACTGAGTTTATTAGTTAGAAATCTCATTTCTCTTCGTGCACAAGAATATGTTTTTGAAAATATCTTTTTTTCTTAGATTTTATATGTTTGTGTAGAATCTAACTAGACAGTTGAGATTCATGTATGTGTAGGCATATTGGTTCATGTGCTTAGATGATTCATTAAATGTTAGTTCGCGTATGATTAAATAGGTGGTTCATATATTGTTTTATACATGTACCAAATCATCCTATAAATATGATTTGAGTCTAGACATTTTCAAATAAAGTCATAACTAAATTATTTCAATAAAATAGCATTCTCTTAAGTTCTCTCATATCTACTTTAATTTTTCTTTCTACAAACAAAAAATCTCTTCCTCATTTCAACAAATTGGTATCCGAGCTTGGTTTTTCGATCTTGTAGAAATGTCGAATTCTACATTTCCATTTCATTTCATCAACTTACTAAAAACAATTACGAGAATTGGTGCATTCGTATGAAGGTTTTGCTCGGCTTGCAAAATGTATGAGAGATTCGATCAAGGCTACGAGGAGCCTCGTGATGATTTTGCCATGACTCCTAACCAAAAGGAGGCTCTCCAAAGAATGTGTAAGAGAGATCAACAAACTCTTATTCTTATTCATCAATGTTTGGATGCAGTCACGTTCGAGAAAGTATCAAATGCGACCACTGTCAATCAAGCATGAGGGATTCTACAAAATTTTTATTAAAGAGTTGATAAGATTAAACATGTATCTCTTCAAATCCTATGAGAATAATTTGAAGCGTTGCGAATGCAAGAATCTGAGTCCACCAACCTCTAAGTAAAAGAGAATGAACGTGGAAGAAACCAACTAGGAAAATGCCGAGGATGAGGACGTGGACAAGGTAGAAGAAGAGGCTGATGACGACAAAATATTGGCAATAAAGAGAAGAACCCTTTTCTGAAAGGGCCCGGTTGAGGAAGCCACTCAAGATAAAATGATCGATCAAGTGTTCAATGATACACTTGCCAAAAGCACGGACACTACGCTCACGATTGTTAGAGTAATGAATTATGTTAAAAAAAAAGAGGTGGAGGAAAATTTGTTTCTTGCTTACAAAGGAGAAGAAGGAAGCAAGAGTAACATGTAGTATCTTGATAACGCGGCAAACAATCATATGTGTAGCGACAAGAATAAATTCAAAGAGATCGACAACTAGGTGACCAAATTAGTTATGTTTGGAGATAACTCCAAAGTTCAAATAGAAGACAAGGTACGATTTTTAATTCATATGAAAAATGACGGTCATCAATTCATTATCAATGTTTATTATGTTCCAAGTATAAAGAGCAAGATTTTCAACTTGGAACAAAGTTCACATGAAGGATCATAGTCTCATATTCAAAATGATAGAAGAAATATAATCGCGAAGCTATCGACGACGAAAAATACAATATTCCTACTAGATATTCAAGTCGACGTTGCTCGATGTCTGAAAGCTTGTGTGAAGGACACTTCATGACTTTGACATTTGAAACTTAACTATCTAAACTTAGGTGGCTTGCAGTTATTGGACCAGAAAAGGACATTGGATAGTTTGTCATTCATAGATCAACTACACAGGTTATGCGAAAGGTGTCTTTTCGAGAAATAATTTCGAAAGAGTTTTTTGAAGAAGACAACATCTAGAGCAAGTAAACCGTTTCAACTTGTTCATGTTGATGTATGCAGACCGATTAAGTCTATGTCGTTTGATAAAAATTGGTATTTTCTCCTCTTCATTGATGATCTTCGGAGAAAAAACTTTAATTTATTTTTTAAAGGAGAAATCTCAAGTTTTAGAATTTTGAGAAAATTCAAAGTATATGCAAAAAGACAAAGCGAATATCTAATTAAATATTTGAGATTCAATAATGGAGATGAATTTACTTTTAACGAGTTTAATAAGTTACGTGAAACAAATAACACACGACGATTTCTAAAAGTTTTAAGATCTTCTCAACAAAACGATGTAGTTAAAAGAAAGAATCGAATCATTCACAATATAACAACAAGTATGCTAAAAACAAAAAATATGCTGAAAGAGTTATGGACAAAAGCCGTTTATTGTACTTTTTTAAAACGTTATTAATTTCAACCTTTTTGATGCATCTATTTTATTGACGTTGTCAAATTGTTTAAGTTGATGATTTGACCAGATCATCTTCAAGTTGTTGGATACAAATTTGATAGAGCGTATTAATCAATAGCAGTGTATATTGAATATGTTAATATCAATTTGAAGTCTTTCTTTGTGTCAAGTCATGATACTCGAGACACAACCAAATTAATACAAAAGATTGGTGATCACGAATTAAAGTTTTGACAAAAAATACGCATTTTAAAACTTAGATTTATAAATATAAGGTGACGTTGTATCTGCCGTATTTGGAGGAGGGACAACAATTACTAGATACAGAGAGATCCGAGTGACTAACTTAATCAACTTGCTAACATAAGAGACTAACTTGCTTACGGTCCAAAATTATTTCATGATGCTAAGTTGTACATACTTGCTAAACTAATGCCTAGTTTGCATTCTAACTAGTTTTATGCGTGTAATTTGCTTCAACAAATCAAAATAATGTAACAATTAATAAGTGGGTGTGCAATTTGGTGGATCCCCAAAATAAATTAAATTATTATGGTTAATTAAATGATTGTGTTTATGAAAGTTAAATCATAATGATTGGGGTAAAATAAATTAAATAATTAACAACATTTTCCACGTGATTATATTGAACAACTCTTCAGCATTTTTTATTTTATTTTTTGTTTAACGAGGCATAATAAAGCATCCTTTCTTTGGAAACTACTAGGTATGAATTCTAGGAAATAGAGACAGACAAATCTTGGCGATAACAATTCCATGTTTGCTCTTATTTATTGTTGATTATTTAAATAATTATAATAGATTATAAATAGTGAAATCGATAAATTTACTGTATCCGAATAATTAAGTAGCATACAAATATAATGTCGCCATTAGCTAAATGGATGACCTGATGAAGCCAAATAACAAAATAACAAAAACATATATATATATATATATATATATGAACTTGTAGACTCTTTAAGAGTTGGTGTGACTCAGATTCTAATTAAGCCAAATCGGGTCCATATTTATTATTAAGATTTTGTAGTATTTTTATAATTAATGTTTGATTCACAAAACTCGTTACTTAAAAAAGTTTTTCATGTAAATCTCGGTGTTCTTATTTCGCGAATTTCCTTTTTCTGATTCATGTTCGATATTCAACAACTCTAGATTAACTCTATCGTCTTTTGGTTTATTGCTTCAGTAGTGAGACATGATGAAACTCCTAATATGAGAGTAGCACACTTCAAAACTCGCATTCATTACGATTTGCTAAAGAGGAATAAACAGGATTATATTTCAAACAAAACGAACATTTTCAGACATAATTCTACATTTTGAAGGAGATATAAACTATCGATCTCTCTTGTCTTTGCTCTTATTTTGAACTTCCTAAAAAGAAGTATTATTATTTACACGTCTCGTCAACAATTTTCGTAGAATGATATCATCAAGACCTTAACACGAGAGATTTAAAATAAAAACTAGTTTACTTAAATTTTGATTTCACAAAAATAAAAAAAATTACAGATGGAATTAGAATTTGTATGTCTAAATAATCAATATGTCATAAAACATTGCAACATGGGAAAGTAAGCAAGGAAGCAATATTGAAAAATGCAAGCCATTGATTGAGGAAGGAGGAAATACGTGCATCAATCAACGGCATAATGCTTCTAGGTGTTGAAATTCTTCAATAACATGCACATGTTGAGTGTTTCCTTTTGGGATATCAAACTATTCTTAGCTGAACGCGGATATTGAAAAAAAATACTCGAAGAAAAGAATCAAGAAAATTTATTATTTCAAAAATGATTATAAGAAGGATTATTTTGCGGCCATAATAGAACGTAATGACTCTAAATTTACTTTTACAAATTAATATATCTGTATGGGAGGCGCTCCGTACTCATTTGGCCGCATGCGTTTCTTTGCCACTATTAGGGTTTTCAAAGCCAGATCGAACCAAATTGATATCCGACGTTCTGTTCGGTTTAGTTTTCAAAATATTTGATTTTAGCCCTAATTATATCTTAGCCCTACCAAAATCTGACTTAAACGTGAATGTGTAAATACATACGTACATATATTTATTTATTGCTAAAATTAATTTTTTTTATTAACTATAGAATAAATCAAACTAAATCAAAATCAAATTGAATGTCACGAGTCGGCGTAGTATAATTCTTTTATCTTGAAAATTAGGGTCGGGAAGTTTGATTCAATTCGAGTCAACGACTAGAAAGAATCGAATAGTGCTCATCCGGCGACCATAAATCATCGAAGTCTCGTAACTTTGTATCACCATATATGTCAATAAATCACACGTTTGAAGCGGAATCAACTACAATTCGAGTAAAAATTTGATCAAGTTCCATCAAAGAGAGAAAAGGTAAAATTATAGGAGGTATGAAAAGGTAGATAATTGTCTCTCTTAAAAGCAGTTCCTCCCAAAAACTCGATAGAAAAGACCACTTGGCATTAAATAATTGGGTGAGATACAAACAACGTCAGAGTTTGACCGGATTGAAGGATAGAGGGTCGAGCCCAATGATACAGCAAACATATTCACACGTGCCAATTGCAGTTTATTGTTAATTAAATTCTCGTACGCATCAAACCGTGTGTATGCTTCTCCAGTCTCCTATATTAAAGTACTCGCCAAATATTCGATCCGCCGGTAGCCGATCTTCTCCGATAGCCGGTGAGCCATTCCGATTCTGCTCTTTCTTTTCTGCTTCTTTTCTCTATGCTCCTCTCCTCCAATGGCTTAGTTTCTTTGCTTCTTCGAAAATCTTACTCTAGAAGGCGATATCCTCGTTTTTCAGCGGCTTTTGTCTGGCGGATTAGGGCTTCGAGAGATTTTGGATCTTTGATTTTTCTTGCTCTTGCTTTGTTGGCGGATTTTAAGCTCATTTTTAGGGCTAAAAATCTCTTTGGGATAACATAAATGAATTAGCAGTTTGAGAGAATCGTCTTTTTTAAGATCTTTGATTAGAGTCTTTGTTGTTGTTGATTTAACAGGGTTTTGTTCATAAGAAGAGTATGGAAATATCATCGGCGAAATTGTTTTGTGATATGGTGAGAGCTTTGAAATTTCTGATGGTTTGAAAGCGATTCTTGTTGAGATTCTGTGTTAATGGTTTTTGATTAATTTTGGTTAGGCTGAAATGGAGGAAGATTCTTCCTTATTTCATCAATATTCTTTCGATTACGCTCTGGATGAGTTGAGTTTTGAGTCAGTTTCTGCTGAGAGCTACCCGAGAAGCATGACCAGCTTCTATGGCTGCTCAGCTGAAGCGTTTCCTCCATTGACGGCAGAATCTGAAAGACCAGCAAAGCAGCTCAAATCCAACGGCTGTAAACCATCCAAGCCCGCCTCTTCTTCCTCCTCTTCTCAAATCATCTCCTTCGGGAATTCAAGTTCGTCTAAGAAGTCTTCTGGTTTGGACTCAACTTTGAAGCCTAAGATCGAGACGAACACCTCTTCTTCTCTTCTCGGCCATGGATCAAGCGAGAATATCCAGGGTCTGACGAAGAATGAAGGAACTAAGAGGGGCTTTGGGGCATCCAGCAGAAGCCCTTTGCTTGCTCAGGATCATGTTTTAGCTGAGAGAAAAAGGAGAGAGAAACTCAGCCAGAGGTTCATCGCTCTTTCTGCTCTAATTCCTGGCCTGAAGAAGGTTCCATTCCTCACCCTTCATCTTTCAGAATGCGTTCTTCATCAAATCCGTTTGATTTCAATGATTTAACATGTTATTATTTAAAACTAACAGAACGATAAGGCTTCTGTTCTTGGAGACGCCATTGAACACGTGAAGAAGCTGCAGGAGCGTTTGAGGGAGCTGGAGGAACAGGCAACGAAGAAGACGATGGAATCCGTGGTTTTGGTGAAGAAAGCTCGCCTTTTTGCAGACGATAACGCTTCATCGGACGAAGAGTCAACTAGATTTTCCGACCAAAACCTCCCTGAAATCGAGGCAAGAGTCTCCGACAAGGAGGTCCTCGTTCGAATTCACTGTGAAAAACAAAACGGATTGTTGTCCCATACATTGAACGAAGTGGAGAAGCTTCATCTGTCAGTAGTTCATAGCAGTGCCTTGAAATTTGGCAAATCTACTCTTGATATCACCATTATTGCTAAGGTAGCTTCTTTCATTTTTCAAAAATTAACCTCAAATTATAGAACAATTTGTAGTAGATGGAATTATTGACGGGTTTTGTTACAGATGGACGATGGATTCTGTATGACAGTGAAGGAAATGGCGAAGAATCTGAGAACTGCTTTGCTGAACTTCAGTTCTGTTCAAGTCTGAAGATCATACGTAGGAAAAAAACCATCGATTTCTAGTCTTTTCTTTTCTCTTTTTCTATTGTTTTTTCATTTTTCCATCGTCGTTTTCTTGTTCCCCAGTTCTTTCGACGGAAAATGAAAAAAAAAAAAACCCTGTAAATCTCACTCCACTTGATGGACGTTAATGGCGGATTCCAACACAAGGGTGATGGGTTTTTCCCCTCACAATTGTTTTCGTGGATGGAACGACAGATCTGCCCCCACGTTATTGCCCACGTGTTGTAATTCGAATCCTTAGGGTTTTTTTGAATATGGTTGATTTTGGGAGGTTTCTGACATGTTATTGTCTGTCTCTTGCATCTTCCCCCTCTGCAAAATACAAGTGAGATTTACAGGCCTCTTCTTTGTTAATTGTTTTTAGGGGAGCTGGTTCTGTTCATTCTATCAGTAATTCAATCAAATAATCATTTTCTTTGTGAGTTAAAGACCAATTTTAATCCAAAAGATGATATTTTTTTAAAATATTGATGGACTAAAAATTTTAACAAATCAAATTTCGTCGGGAGTGATGACCCTTGATTTGTTAGGATTATACGCCCTAGTCCAACCTATAAAGAATGATCGAAAAATGAGAAAAGAAAAATACACATATTTATACTGGTTCACTCTTGTTGTGAAAGATACGTCCACCGGCTAATGACAGATTTCACTAGGATAAAAAATGAATTATAATAGTTTTTATCTCACACTCTCAGACACAATCTGATAGCCTAAATATGTCTTCATATAGTAGACGATTTAGGGTTACAGAATAACATGGTAAATATGACCAAAATACTTCCAAACTTAAATTAGGTTCCACAACTCAACATGATCATTCTCTGTTCTTTGTTCATGCCTGACCAAAATACTTCCAAACGTAAATTATGCTCCACAACTCAACATGATCATCCTCTATTCTTTGTTCATGCCCAGAACGAGAGGCTGATCTCAAATGAACTGATCTCCATTCCCTATTTACCACGTGTTCATTTCTTATTTTATAAATTAATTTTAAAAAAATATCAAACGATATTGCATTTACTTGAAACTTTTACCACATCATGAGAAGATAATCTAGAAATTGTCTTAATTTCTAATACTTGTATGATTTATTATAATTGTTTTATGTCTGTTTTATAAAATGATTTACTAAAATTATAATAAATTGTATAAGTGTTAGAAAATTATAAAAATTTTTAGATTATCTTCTCATGATGTGGTGAATATGTGGTTAATTTCTAAGTAGATTCAATATCGTTTGATATTTTTTTAAAATTAAGTTCTAAAACAAAAAAATGAACACGTGGTAAATAGGCACCGGTGGGCCGTTCATTTGAGGTCGACCTCCCCGTTCTCGATATGAACAAAGAACGAGGGGTCATCATCCCCCAACAGGATTTGATTTGTTACATTTCAGATAGTTTAATATTTAATTTGTTAAAATTTTTAGTTTAAAGGGTATTTTAAAAAAACCTTGTAATTTGGGGTTCAAATTGGTTTTAACTTTTTTTATGATTAAAGCTATCAAAATTTGTTTTTTGTTTCTTAAGATTATGACTGTGTGAACAATATATGAACTATGAAGAGATTTCCTTCTCTGTTATGCTATGAATTATTGTGAGGACAAGCTAAGGCAAAATATACTTAAGGAGACATTATATTATGATATTTATTTCCTTAATTAATGCACAAATTTTAATAATCATTATCAAAATTCACCCCCTTACAACGTGTCAATTTACCTTGTTTGAATTTGTATATAATCCGTCTTGTGAGGACAAGAATGATCGTGTCTTCAACCGCGACCCAAAAGAAATTGGACTACAGCCCGAACCAAGGTCTACATGCACTAAATCGCGGTCCAAAACATGGAAATATCGAGAAAAATGGTTCTACCCTCGAATAGTTCGACAGCCCGACCCTAAGTGCTCAATTACTCTACAACAGAAGTCTAATTAAAGCATATTCAAAGCCCAATTTCCATAATAATGGTCATAAAATCTGATAACGATAATAGATAAACAAATTGTCCTGTCATTAATGAATCATAATAGAAAATAAAAACAATAAACGTGGAAGAACAACTCCATCATCAGTGTGAAATTTTTAGCAATATATTCAACATTTTAAAAACTTATTTTTTTTATTCACATTGCTTTGATTTCACATAAAAACCTTTAAACATTGAGTGTGATGCTCTAGATTGAGGAGTAGGAGCATTTTTTTTTATGCAGAAACAAAGAACAGTTGCATTCATTAATGAGAAATTGAATGGGGCAACACTCAACTACCCAACTTATAAGATGTATCCATTAGTAAAGTCTTTAAAGACTTGACAACATTATTTATGGCCTAAGAAGTTCATGATTTCACATTGATCGTGAATCCTTAAAGTACTTGAAACGAAAAGACAAGTGGGTAAAATGACCAGGTTGATGCAGTATATCGCGGGTATACACATCTCTGTTTGTTAAATTCAAACATTTTAGGATTCAAATACATTAAAGCAAATTGAATAAGACGTTGAAATGCCTACAATGGGGTCTATTTGCTGATAGCAGTGCCTTTAATGTTTATGATCTTTCTTCTTTTGACGCAAGTAGCGATCCGAAGACTACTAATTCTTTTGATGGATGAGAGGGTGACAATTTTACAGTGAGGATATGAAACAATTTTAAAAGCTTTGCATAAATATTTATAGATAATTGTGAAACTAGTGAATTAGACTTTGCAAACGGACGATGAATCCTCATGGATGGTTGTCCGGCGATTGATTCGGAACCTAGCTAGTATTTTGTTGATCCATGTTACGAATATTACTCTCTTTTCTCCCATTTGTTTGATTTAGTTTGCCGAACGTACTAGGTTGTTTGTTTAGCATTAAAGAGTACAGCCTCATCATAGAAGTTAGTGGGGGAGTTAAAATAATCCTAGGATCTTCGGGGAGTCATATGAAATACTGATTTCAGAGAGCAAGTGTTTTGGATTACGGGAAATAAAATGACCAATTATCCTTCAAGTGTCTCGTCGTTTTGTGCCAACTATGATGGACTTTTTACAAGTGGGTCTAATTTTTATTGTCTGTCTTTGTGTTTGTTTGTGTTCTTTCCTTTGCCCAAATTGTTGGAATATCTCTTCCATTGTTTTTTTTTTTTTAGGGTTGGTACCACATGAGAGATTGTACATGCTTTGATTTTCTTGGTATTTTGGTGTATTTGGTTGGGGGAGAAACCCGTGGAACAATGAATCGTTTTTTTAAAAATAGTAATATCTAAAATTAAACGGGATCTAATTTGTTTGCCGTGCAAAAGTCTTGAAATTCATTTTAGTAAAAAGAAAAAAAAATATAATTGAACGTCTCAAATTTCAACGTTTATTGTTAACTTTGTCCCGAATAATACAAACGAACACAAATTTTTAGGGTTTAATTATTAATAAACACTTCTTTTTTAAAATGGAGAAATTTTCAAATTTTATTTTAAAGAATTTGCAAGTTTTAATAATATTAAAAAAAAGGGAAAGCAAATCTCAACACTGTAGATTTGGTATTTGTCAATCGATTATACTTAACATTGTTTAAGGATGTGTCCCCACCCAACCACTTCCTCTGTTTGTCTTGTGTTCTTCTTACCAATTTTGGACACTCCAAATACAATAAATTATTGTAAAATCAAAAGTGTCAGCCTATATTATTAATAATTAATAATATTTGTCACATTTACTACTTCAACAATACATTTAACAAACGGGACATGCAGAGTCTCATAATTGTTGAAAGATAATTTAACAAGGTATAAAAAATCAATGAAAGTGATACCAGCTCGATATTGTAGGTCAAAGTAATGGTTTTCTAGGCTATTGGGGTTTGTTTATACATTTATTCCATCGCTGTCACATAATTAAAACTGTTGTTCGGTCTGATACAATAATACTTCAAGTGATAACACGGCGACGAACGATATTATCTATATATAACTTACTCGATCTTTGCAAAAACAAATTCATTACAATTAGAATAAAATGTATTGATTTCGTCAGTTTATCAATTATAATCCAAATTGCATTAAATTTTTGCATCGTGCTTGGCAATTTAGTTTCAGTAATTTTATCTCATTTACACTCAGAGATAGGTAGATGTTGCGACAACTCAGTTAGTCTTTGGTGCTCTGTTTTAATTTGTTGACATGTTAAATATTTAGACACATATTCTGCTACATCTCTTTTTATTTCAACCCACTAAAATTGACATTTCAAATCATGATACATTTTTATGGTGCCCAGATGAATAACAAATTTAGATATATGATTCTCTTTACCTCAAATTTGAATTATTGGACACTACGATTCGAACCTTGAAAATTAGAAAACCATTTGAACTTATGTCCCAACCATCAAACCGTTCACCTGCTTGAATCTTTTTAAACTTTTATTTCAGTACATCGTCAAATTTTTGCATATTGTTAACATGCTGCAAAACGATAGGGCTAGCTACCAACTTAAATGCTCGAATAGTCTGGTTAACCTCTTCATATTTCAACTCATAGTCTTCAATCGTCAAACGTCTCATTCAATTTTCAAGCACAAGACAAGAAAGGGAAACTTTAGGATATTGACCAAGAGCATTAGCTATGACATTTGTTTTACCCGAATGGTATTCTAATGAAAAAATCTTAGTCACTCATATGCTCTATCCAGAGATGCTAACGAAGATTCAAATCTCGCACGTAAATAAGTATTTTAAGCTCTTATGATCTAAAACTATATCAAACTTAGCACTGTATAAATAACTTCGCCAAATCTGCAAGGGGAAAATAAATATATATTTTTTTTTACGATTTTCACATGTACGGTATGACCTACTTTGTATGTGTATCACACTATAGTAAAAATGTTTTAATGTTTGTCCTATCGTTTGTTTTATAAACCAACTCTACACAAACGTTTTAAAATTGGCATGTTCCTTAAATTTATTGTTGAATATAAGACTATCATTATTGAGTTTAGACTCTAACTCAGCCTCATCCTAAATGACTCGTATTTTGCAGGTTGTTATCGGAGACTTAGATTAACTGACTAGGCTTTGGGTTCTGAATTTTCTTTGTTTTTATTTTTTTATTTTTTGCTGAGACACTTTTTGGTGAGACTCTAATTTTTTATTTACGTTTATCAGGTTTGACACGTATATAGTTATTTAGTGTATATAATGTGAACAATATTTACTAACTGGTCTTATGTTTGTACACTGTCTAGATATCACAGGTGGACTTGTGGTTAGCTATTATTCTAATTTTGATATTTTTCTATTATTTGACATGTTTTAAGTTATAGATTGAGCGATTCGATCTATTTTTGAGTCGACTTGCTTCCCATTTTGTTTTGGATCCCTCGCAGATTGTGACAATCTTAATATATGTCTAGTTATTCATTTTATCCGGTTTTATGTATATATAATTTGCTTCAACAATCAAAATAATCGAGCAAACTAAAAGAGGATGTAAATGTATGCCAATTCGGTGGATGCCCAAAATAAATACCGAAGAAAATCAAATAATAAACAGGGAATTACTAAATAATAACACTTGGGCATGTCTGTTTGATTGAGAATGAGTGGGGTATACTCAATAATGAAAGTAAGAAGTTAAATGAGAACGAGTGGGCTTAGTACATTAAATAATGAACAACGTTTTCCATGTGATTATAATAAAAAACTCTTAAAATATGTGCCTTCTTTTTTTATTTTATTTTCCCTTCTTTGGAAAATACACGGTAAGAACTGCAAATTTGAGGAAATAGAGTTTGAGCACCAAAGACTTAAATCTTTGAGGTAATAACAACGCCATGTTTATGTTTTGGCATGGCGCTTATTTATCGTTAAACGAGTATAACTTTTAAAATTAATAAATTAATTGCTTCTTAATAAACAAGTTGTTAGAACCCGATTCCACCAATTGGATCCCGACGAGTTAGAAGATTTCTAAAGTGAGAATAAGTCGAACGTCGAAAGAATGCTCTCATTGGTACTCCATTCTCACATGTATAAACCATTATGAATTAATGATATTCATTTTTTTAGCTTGACATCCTAAATTAAGATACTCTGTTTATAAAACATAAAACAACGTACATTTTATACATTGAAAATTTATATGAAAATCAGAGTACTAACACGGAAGCTACTACAACAATAGGTTACTACATGTGACCTTTCAAAAAGATTTATATAAAAAAAAATTAAATATCCCACCCAAACAAAAAGAGTATATACCTTGATGGTTCACCTATGTCTTTTCACAAACTTTATATTGCATTGTGTTTTTTTCTCTAGTGAACGTTTTTAATATTTGAAAATATAAATTATCCACGTGAGTTTTTAGCCCAATAAATAAATCTAACACATAAAATAACTAATGCAAATTCTATTAACACTATATAGGATCAATTTCTATCTTCCACTACAATGATTCTTTGAAAATTATACAAATCATGTTCTTTTGAAAGCCGTTCAGTTGCTATAAAAATATGCATGCTCGAAATCAATATTTTGAAATCAACCAAATATTGTTTGAAATTATTTTCATTAAATAAATCCAATGCAAATAAAATGAACTTTTTATGATTAAAACTATCTTTTTAAGAAAACTCAAATGCATCTTTTAACGACAAAATATTTATGTTAAAAAAACAATACATTGTAATTCCAACATGTATAACCATCACACAATCCTACACGTTTCTGGGCTTTCTCTGGCAGGACTGTATGACCCTATGCATTGATTCCTCTTGAGGTTTAAGGATTTTCAACCAAATGAGAACATTACGTTGATCTCCTTATCATTTTCATAGTCATACGCATCATACATGAAGAGGCAAATCTAACCATTGGATTCATGTGTTACCAAGATTGCCAACTCATCTTTTTCTCAAATGCCTGCTTTAACACATTTTATAAAGTCAATGTCATACAAATTAAAATCATGTAACTGACCCATGCAAATCATTTAAAAATCAGCATATCGCTTTGATTTAAAACATTTCAAAATATTCATTTATAACATCACAATACAATATAAATTTTTGTAAAACAACATTAATTTTACACCAAAATAACATTCATTTAATCACTTTAATCCATAATCAAAATTTTAAGTCTAATCAGAACCAAAGACATGATTTAAATCTATTTCCACCTAAACAATACAATAAATGTTAAATTAACTATTCTAAATGTATAATTTATTTACCTATTGAAGTATCTCCTCTCCCACAAAATTTTCACCTAATGAACTGATTTTTAATCTTACAGAATCGTCTCACCAAGTTGAGTGACTTTTCTTTGAGGAGTAAATATAAAATTTTACTTTTTTCTCACTCTTTCTCTCTTTTTCTCTTATTTCTTCTCCCTTTTGGTCTTGCACAAAAATGACCGAGCTCTATGCCTTATCTACCATTTCCTATAGAGAATATGGGGTAAATTTACCATTCTATTTTTTTTTGTCCATGTAAAAGTACTATTTTACTCTTTCTTGCATGATTAATTACAAAAATACCATAATTAATTTTGTTTAAGTATACTTAGCTGAAAATTAATTAATTTTGATTAGTGTTAAGTTAATCAACATGATTAGTATAATTAATCATCATTAATTAATCTTAATCATACTTAATTAGTTTAATTAATCACTTAAGCAAACTGCTTAGCCACACATATGCTGACTGCCATGTGTCCTAACTCTATTGGTTGTCTAAAATTATTATATGGATACATGCTATAAAGTGTTATAAATATTTTTTCTTCTTTAACGTTCTCTAAATTGCCACACTAAGATGTAGTTTAAAGTCATTTACCAAAACAGTGCAGTTTAAAACGTAAACTGTATTAATCAGATTAAAAAGTAAATATACTCTTGTTACATATCCAAATTCTTTCATTGCAAAACTATTCTTTTCCTTTATATGTTTAGTTTAACACTGTTAATTTCAAAGTAATCTAATTATCATAGCAAAAGTTATTACACTTCCAATCAAGTTTTTTTCTACAAAACAGTTTCATTTATAGTATTCTTAAAGACTTTGTATCATTTTTTCAATATAATTTCCATAATTTATATTCATATATCATCAATAATCAATATCTATAATATATTATTGACATTAAAATATTGAAAGTTCAAACTATTACACAAGTTGCGCGTAAGCAAAAACAAAAATTATTATTTGGGCAATACTTCATTATGCACTTGTAAAACTTTCACTTAGTGAAATCTCTCGGTTGTTTGTATTTATTTTTCTCGGAAGGGTTTTCACATGGCATTTGTGTTCTTTTTCTCCTAATTTTTTGATTTTGATTCACGTTGTTGCATGAAAATATCCATACTTTTGAGATTAGATGGAATTGAGTTGTAATGGAGAAGAAAAAATAAAAAATAAAGAAATGCAAGTAGGTCATCCTTGTCTCTGCATTATTCAAAGGGAATTATCAAATAATGTTTTAAATTAGTACATCTTCATAACCATGTGCTTGGTCTAAACAAAAAAAGACAGATATTTTTTTTATTTAATTTTAATATAAGCAATTTTCATGTTTTTATTGTATGCGTTACATGAGGGATGACGCTGATTATAATAAAATGTCAACATTTTGCGAATTGGACCAATCGTGTTTTTCAGCCAATAGGTAGTTGACACGTTGCAGTTCTCGTGGGGCACTAAGCTTGGTAATGATTTTACATTATCTCCAACTCCGTTTAGAAACTTACCTTTTTAATCTAACATGGAGCCTTGGACTTCTTAGTCATCAATTCATATATTCGTCTTAGTTATCTACTTAAGAAATCGAAGCAACCTCATGTTTTGATCTCAACTTTTGGCATCGGCTCCATGAGTTAGCACCCATCTTTTAGTTTCAATAGTAACAATAATTTAATATGTTTGGAGTTTCAACAGTAAAAAAAGAAAGTTAAAATTTAGACAAAACCGACGTTAATCGGTGTAGTTCTAGATTTAGAGCAATAAATAACACTACTAGCACGACTTCTCTTTGCTCTTATTTTGTGATTGCTCGTAGGAAAAATTAGAGTCGAGACATTTTCGTTTGGATTTTGATTTCGCATCAAACGATCAAACAAATAACACTTGCAGTATAAAAGAACATAAATAATAGAGATTAATTGATAAAATAATGAAAATGTCACAAAAAATGCAATGTAGGAAAAGAAATATAGGAATATTGGAAAGTGAAAGCCATTAATTGAGGAGGGAATCATTGAATGTGAATCAGCTTTTAGTTGATGAATTTCTTCAACACAATGCACATTGTTAACGTGGCTTTTTGGGAAATCAAACGTTTATTAAATCTCCATAGAAACCCTAAAACTTACCCAAAAATAGAACAAGAACATGGAGATCTATGCAGTACGATTTGCTCCTCTTTCGTTTCGAAATATTATTTTGTTAGTTCTCAATTCAAGTTATGACAAACTGACGGTTCGCATTTTAGTTTTTCAGGATTAAAACCAATAGATTCAAACCAAACAAGTCCATCGTATTTTCACATAAAATTCAGCTCAAACGTCATTATAATATACATATATATGTATATATATTGCTTCATATATCAATTTATATATTGACAAATTAATTTTTGCTAACAATAGAACGGAATCAAAATCAAACCAATTTCACAAGTTCATATAGTGTGATTCTTTACATGGCAATTTGATTTTGGTTTCACTTTTGCAAATTGTGATTGGCTCGATCAATTCGATGCAAGTCTAAGACCAAACTGAATCAAATTGTGACCGCCTCAAACTTCCATTAATCCTCGAAATATAATAACTCTATATGGCCAGCTATGCCATATGGTAGATTATTCCAGTTGAACCAAATAGAATCCCCCTTTAACATTTCTATTAGAATATATAAATTTTTCTCCGAAAATACGTCTTACTATCTTGGTGGCGTTTTCTTACACACAGTTCATCCATATTTTTCCTCCAAGTAATGTGAGATTGCGGCCGTAGCCATCACAATACATGCCCCTTCACGGGGACTCGACATCCCCTTCAGCCACATGTTGAGCACAGACTTTGATACCTTTTGTAACAAATCTCTTCTTCCCCAGTAAGATATTGTCTGCTTTGAGCAACTCTCGGCCCTCACAGATTTGTTTTCAACGAGGACTTCCCAGTCGGTCACCCAACTTAGTACTGCTCTTGACGGAGTACTCTTAGCCTTATGGGATCCGTTGCCAAGTTTGCCCCCGAAAATGCGTCATATTATATTGGGAGAGTTTCCTTATATATATATTTCATCCATATTTTTCCTCCAAATAATGTGGGATTAAGGTTGCAGCCATCATATAGTGATATTCTAATAGTGGTGTTAAACGGGAGGCTGGCTCGCTAGCTTGCCCGGCTCAGTACTGTAGCAGGCCGAGCTTGGCTTGACGAGCTACGGTGTCGAGCCGAGCCTGGGACCGAGCCGAGCTAGGTGATCCTAGGATCCTCCCCCCAAACCGGTGAGCGGGCGGGCGGACGGGCTTGCCTGTTCCCAGTAACGATCAAGAAATCGTTGCATGACAGCATCAATGGTATTTTGTAATGAAAGAAATTAAAATTAGTGGAAAAATAGAATCTATGTTTAATGCAACTAATGTATTAAAAATTATACATATACTTTTAGTAGTTCAACTACCACACTCATTAGACATTATAAAAAATGTCACTTAAACGACCAAATAAGAGACTCTACACAAAAATAATTGAATGCTAGTGGTAGTGACACCTTTTTTTTATATTCACAAAATAAAATAAGAAAAGAAATAATAAAACTTGTAGCACAATATGAGTTGCCTTTAGTGCTCACTGATAGTGATGAATTTGAAAAATTAATGAAAGAGTATGTTACTTCTAATTTTAAACGAATTTCTATAAATATAACTAAAAATGAATTTATTAAAATGTTTAATAGTATGGAACATGAACTAATTTTATTTTTTCAAGTGTCATATCAATGTTTATTTATTTAATTATGATTTGTGGAAGACACATAATGCTATAGGTTATGTTGTTGTAAATTGTCATTTTATTAAAGACTATTGATAATTAAATTAAATAATTTTAAAATTTTGTAATTGTGAATATTCTCAAACTATTATTACTATTTATGAATATATTATAACAACATTGCAAAAAATATTCTATTAGAGACAAAATATTTAGCATAACTCTCGATAATGCTAGTGCTAACGTCGTTGATATTTTTCATTTTAAAAATTATTTCAATTTGATAATACTCACGATTCTCTTTTTCATATAAGATGCATATGCTATATTTTGAATTTAATTGTTAAAGATAGTATGCCATATATTTCACCTCATATTGAATTAATTATATCAATCATTTCTTATATCATTGAATCTAATTCAAAACAATAAGAATATAAAAATTTCTGTAAAGTTGTCAAAACAAAAAAAAAAACCGATGTAAATAATAGGTGAAATTTGACTTATTTAATATTGTAAAATGTTAGATCATATTGGCAAGTTATTTGTACTGTTATTAATGAAAAAAATACAAAATATAAATTTTGATAGATCTAGTTGTGATTGAGCTAATACATTTCTTGATTTTTTAAAACTATTTTATAATATTACAAATGAATGTTCCAGAATTTATTATCTCAATTCTCATCTTGTTCTCTCAATTTTTGTAAACTTAACATATAATTTTGCACAATATCGACAAATAAATGAACTTAAACAAAATATAAAAAACATTGGTTTGATATTCCTCTTATTTTTTGTTATCTATACATAATCAATCTTAAATATAAATTAAGAGAAGTGAGTCTCGTGATTAATAAAATTTCTATTAATTTACATACTAGTTCTTCACTTTCTAGTGATCAAATAATACGTGAAATCTCTAATTTATATTCTTTTTATGAATCTAAATATTCTAATGTTAATCGTTTACGTCATTCTTCATATTAGTTCTAGTAGTGGTAGTAGAATTATTGTAGTTCAACAATTTAGTATTCATGATATTTAAAACCAATTAGATACAAATATTTATACTAGTTCTATGTAAAATTAATTAAATATTTATTTTGATACTCGATATCAATTTTCTTTCGATGAGAGCTTTGATATTTTAGATTCGTAGAAAATATTTTCTACTACATATCCTATTCTTTCTATAATAACACATGATCTACTAATATTTTTTGTCTGTAACATAGCATTAGAGTCTACTTTTAGTGCAGGTGAAGGCCGATAAAGACTTGCACACAACCTCGTAGAAGCATTCATTTATACGAAAAATTAGAACGACACTATTACGAAAAATGAACAACAAAAAGATGAGATACTAGAAGACTTTAAAATTTTGGATATTGAACACTACGTTTTCATTTAAATTTAGATGTATTCTAATTTGAATTTTGAAGTATGTTTTTAACTTTTTTTTTTTTTTTTGACATTTTGCATAATGTTGGCAATCAGATGAGTGTCAACTTAGTTAGAATGTATTTAATTTGTAGTGATGCAACTGTCAAATTTATAATAAATGTTATATTTTTTTATATATTTATCTCAAATAAATTTTCTATAATTACGAGTCATTTTTATATTAATTAAATAATTTTATTATAGATAACTAATTAATTAACTATTATATTTTAACATTACAATAACAAATATTTATTCTAGTTTTAATAACTAAAATTAAAAAAAAAAAAATATTTATATATGTGAAGTTATCTAAGCTGGACATGTTAGACTTGTTAAGTTAGTTCGGCTCGGTTGAAAAATTTTTAGAGTCAGCTCATTATACTCGACTCGTTAGGTTTTCGTACTCGACTCAATGAGCTGAGTCTTCTCAAATTTGATTCGGCTGAGCTCGATTATCATCTTTCCATACAAAGAAGCAAGAAGCGAAGGTGTATAATTCTCACAATAAATCATTGTCTGAGATATAAACGGAGTAAGAGTTTGACCGGATTGAAAGGCAGAGGGTCGAGCCAAATTAGACAACAGACATATTCACACGTGCCGATTACATTTTATTGTTTTTATATTCTCGTATGCGTCAAACGCGGGTATCCGCGGCTACTTCACCTATATAAAATTGTTCGCCAAATGTTTCCCTCCGCCGGTAGCCGATCTTCTCTGATAGCCGGTGAGCAATTTCGATTCTACCCTTCTTCTGGTTCTCTTCTCCATGCTTCTCTAATGGCCGTCGTCTTCCAGATGATTTAGTTTTTTTGCTTCTTCTTTGAAAATATCACTCCGGACGGCGATAAGCTCGTTTTTCAGCGGTTTTTTTTTTTGGCCACTTAGGGTTTTGAGAGATTTTGACTCTCCCGTTTTCTTTCTCTTGCTTAAATGGAGGATTCCTTGCTAGTTTTTAACCTACCATTTAGCTTTCGTTAAAATAAATGGTTTATTATTTTGAGAGATTTGTGTTTTTACAAATCTGTGATTACAGCTTTTGTTGTCGTTGCTCTCTTCAGCGATTTGTTTGGTGAAGGATTGAAATATCATCGGCGAAATTGTTTTGTGATATGGTGAGAGCTTTGAAATTTCTGATGGTTTGAAAGCGATTCTTGTTGAGATTCTGTGTTAATGGATTTTGATTAATTTTTGTTAGGCTGAAATGGAGGAAGATTCTTCCTTATTTCATCAATATTCTTTCGATTACGCTCTGGATGAGTTGAGGTTTCAGTCAGTTTCTGCTGAGAGCTACCCGAGAAGCATGACCAGCTTCTATGGCTGCTCAGCTGAAGCGTTTCCTCCATTGACGGCAGAATCTGAAAGACCAGCAAAGCAGCTCAAATCCAACGGCTGTAAACCATCCAAACCCGCCTCTTCTTCCTCCTCCTCTCAAATCATCTCCTTCGGGAATTCAAGTTCGTCTCAGAAGTCTTCTGGTTTGGACTCAACTTTGAAGCCTAAGATTGAGACGAACACCACTTCTTCTCTCCTCGGCCATGGATCAAGTGAGAATATCCAGGGTCTGACGAAGAATGAAGGAACTAAGAGGGGCTTTGGGGCAGCAAGCAGAAGCCCTTTGCTTGCTCAAGATCATGTTTTAGCTGAGAGAAAGAGGAGAGAGAAACTCAGCCAGAGGTTCATCGCTCTTTCTGCTCTAATTCCTGGCCTGAAGAAGGTTCCATTCCTCACCCTTCATCTTTCAGAATGCGTTCTTCATTAAATCCGTTTGATTTCAATGATTTAACATGTTATTATTTAAAACTAACAGAACGATAAGGCTTCTGTTCTTGGAGACGCCATTGAACACGTGAAGCAGCTGCAGGAGCGTTTGAGGGAGCTGGAGGAACAGGCAACGAAGAAGACGATGGAATCCGTGGTTTTGGTGAAGAAAGCTCGTCTTTTTGCAGACGATAACGCTTCATCGGACGAAGAGTCAACTGGATTTTCCGACCAAAACCTCCCGGAAATCGAGGCAAGAGTCTCCGACAAGGAGGTTCTCGTTCGAATTCACTGTGAAAAACAAAACGGATTGTTGTCCCATACATTGAACGAAGTGGAGAAGCTTCATCTGTCAGTAGTTCATAGCAGTGCCTTGAAATTTGGCAAATCTACTCTTGATATCACCATTATTGCTAAGGTAGCTTCTTTCATTTTTCAAAAATTAACCTCAAATTATAGAACAATTTGTAGTAGATGGAATTATTGACGGGTTTTGTTACAGATGGACGATGGATTCTGTATGACAGTGAAGGAAATGGCGAAGAATCTGAGAACTGCTTTGCTGAACTTCAGTTCTGTTCAAGTCTGAAGATCATAAGTAGGAAAAAAACCATCGATTTCTAGTCTTTTCTTTTCTCTTTTTCTACTGTTTTTTCATTTTTCCATCGTCGTTTTCTTGTTCCCCAGTTCTTTCGACGGAAAATGAAAAAAAAAAAAAAAAAACCTGTAAATCTCACTCCACTTGATGGACGTTAATGGCGGATTCCAACACAAGAGTGATGGGTTTTTCCCCTCACAATTGTTTTCGTGGATGGAACGACAGATCTGCCCCCACGTGTTGTAATTCGAATCCTTAGGGTTTTTTTGAATATGGTTGATTTTGGGAGGTTTCTGACATGTTATTGTCTGTCTCTTGCATCTTCCACCTCTGCAAAATACAAGTAAGATTTACAGGCCTCTTCTTTGTTAATTGTTTTTAGGGGAGCTGGTTCTGTTCATTCTATCAGTAATTCAATCAAATAATCGTATTTTCTTTGTGAGTTAAAGACCAATTTTAACCCAAAAGATGAGATTCTTTTTAAAATACTCACGGACTAAAAATCTTAACAAATAAAATTTTAAATTATCTAAAATATAACAAATCAAATTTTGTCGCGGGGTGATAACCTTTTGATCGGTTAGGATTAGATGATTTTACTCTTGTTGTAAGAGATATGTTCACTAACTGCTGACAGATTTCATTAAGATAAAAAACAAATTATAATAGTTTTTTATTCACACTCTCAGACACACTGTGATAGTCTAAATACGTCTTTATATAGAAAATGATTTAGGGTTACAGAATAACATGATAAATGACCAAAATACCCTCAAACTTAAATTAGACTTCACAACTCAACATGATCATTCTCTGTTCTTTGTTTATACATGATCAAAATACCTCCAAACTTAAAATAGGCTCCACAACTCAACATGATCATCCTCTATTCTTTGTTCACGCAGAGAACGGAAGGCTGATCTCAAATGAATTGCTCTCCATTCCCTATTTACCACGTGTTCATTTCTTATTTTATAAATTAATTTTTAAAAAATATCAAATAATACTGCATTTACTTAAAACTTTTACCACATGTTCACCACATCATGAGAAGATAATCTAGAAATTTTCTTGATTTTCTAACAATTGTATAATTTATTATAATTGTTTTATGTCTGTTTTATAAAATAATATACTAAAATTATAATAAATTGTACAAGTGTTAGAAAATTACGAAAATTTCTAGATTATATTTCCATGATGTGGTGAATATGTGGTCAATTTCCAAGTAAATCCAACATTTGATATTTTTTCAAAATTAATTTCTAAAACAAAAAATGAATACTTGATAAATAGGCACCGGGGGACTGATCATTTCAGATCGACCCCGTTCTTGACGTGAACAAAGGACTTGGGGTCATCACCCCCCAAACAGAATTTAATTTGTTATATTTCAAATAATTTAAAATTTAATTTGTTAGAGTTTTTAATTTAGGGGGTATTTAAAAAAAAACATTATAGTTTGAGATTCAAGTTGGTTTTAACCCTTTCTTTGTGATTAAAGCTATCAAAGTTTGTTTTTTGTTTTTTAAGATTTCTGACTATGTGAACAATATATAAGAGATTTCATTCTCTGTTATGCTATGAATTATTGTGAGGACAAGCTGGGACGATATATACCTAGATATGACAAACGGGCTGGCTGGCGACGATATATACCTAAATACGTCTTTATAAGAAATTTCATTTTCATCCCCTAATATATTTTTTTTGGTGGTGGGGGGTTGTCACCGTTCTGAAACGACCCTTCGTTCTCAAAATTAGGTCTGGAGAACAGCAGGTCGACCAGGGGTGGGGATCTTCTATTATCGGATACTTCTAAAATGGTGAGACAGGAATGGGAGGTCGATGAAGGACAGTGACCCCCCATTCACCATTCACGTGCGGTGCACATGAGACTGCACGTGATTGGCGAACTGGGGGTTTTCACATCGACCCCTCGACCCAATACATCCAGTGCTACATAAATACTTGGAGGGGAGAGGGGGGATCGGCTCCCAATTCTATGCGTAAATTCAGAACGGGAGATGATTGGCCATCTGCCAAGATTTGATCTGTTACATTCTTGATAGTTAAAGATTAGAGTTGTTAAGATTTTTACTTTAGGAGATGTTTCAAATTAATTTTATAGTTTGAAGTTTAAATTGATTTTAACCTTTGTTTTTATCTTACATGCATATTTTTATTGAGCATGCACTTGTGTTTTATTTACTAATCAAAACCAAAGTTGGTCGAGTCTCATTTTTGTAACACAACCATTTGTTAGAAGAGTCTTTTTGTGTGAAGTAGAGGAATGATGCGGATGTCCCAGCCAAAAAACCCTAGAAAACACATTAATTAGAATACATAAAGGTGCAGGCATTTTAAGAGAGGGATGGACAAGGGTGATTATGATGGTGGAAAATGGACGACAGGACGCAGCCATGGAAGTCCCACCATGGATTACGTGATCTGCCCAAGCCCCATATTTATGTCACCCACTAAGTTCTTCAGTTGAAACTTAATGTAAAAATAATAATTATTATTAATTTGACATGAATTGTTTACGACCAAACAGGGCTACCGACCAAAAAATCCACATAAGATATTCGTCGTTGCTTTTCCTTTTTTTGATTAAATTATTAAAAAGAAAAATAGAATAAATATTGAAATTTATTTATTTTTGAAAAATTGAATCCCCGCCGAAGGTGAACATTTGTTTAATATAATAAATTATATTGTTTCCCGTTGAATGTTATTTTGGGTGCTAATATATAATAAATTATATATATTACATGCTAAATTAATTACCCATGCATTTTAATATAAGATAAATGAATCCTTACTGTATTCCGATTCCTGTAAACGTGAAAATTCATGAGGAAGGAGACTGCGGTTGCGGTGATCGCCGCCGCTGCTTCCATCGCAGCCATAGCCATCTTTCTGATGAAGTGGAAGCTCAGAAAAGAGTGGCGATTGAAGCAAACCCAATGCATTCTACGCAAATTCACGAGGGACTGTGCCACTCCCGTCTCTAAGCTCTGGCAGATCGCGGATGTTTTGGGGTCTGAAATGAGAGCTTCTGTTTCTTCAAACCGAGAGAAGAAAAACCACCTCAATTTGCTGGTTTCTTATACTGATTCTCTCCCCACCGGGTATTGCGTCTGCTTATATCATTCAACAACCACGGTAGTATTTGTTTTTCGCTTTCATGTTTATTGTGATAACTGTCACAGAGATGAGAAGGGGCTTTTTTATGGAGTGACTTTGCGAGGCCCAAACTTCTTGATTTTGTGTGCGAGGCTAGGAGGAAAGAATGAGCCAATACTTGAATTGCGCAGAGAAGAAATTTCAATTCCAGCCAATGTGATTGCTGTAAATTCAGAGGTATGGTAATGGGGTTTTGTTAGTTGTATATCCACAAAGATTACAAGTAATCAAAGCAATTAGGATTTACTATATCAATTAAAATTATCATTCAATCAATTAGAATTTTCAAATATAGGAATATAGGATTTTTCAAAAAATTCAAATCAATTAGGATATTTTGGAATTATCGTTAGGCTATCTTTGTATATCTACTTCCTTTTATGTATGTTGATTCCTTGTGTAAATCCAGCCTATATATGTGACATCTCTCTAATGATATTTTATGTGTTCAAGTCATTTTCTTTTTTTTTGTATTTCACATGGTATCAGAGCAATAATTTTTTTTTTCTCTCATAGCTGATACAGGAACAGATCTCATCAACACAAATACTTATTTCATTCATCACTTCGACAACCCTTTCATTGTTTTGGTCACTCCGCTGCTTTCCGGAGATAATTATGGTTCATGGAGTCGAACTGGGACGATGACACTTCGTGCTAAAAGCAAACTTGGTTTTGTCGATGGGTCAATTTCGAAACCAAAAGAGAAAACTGATATTCCTAATTGGGAACGCTGCAACGATCTCGTTGGGAGTTGGATTCTCAACTCTGTATCATCTGAATTTCGTGCAAGTGTTTTATATGCGGAAACTACAACATAAATTTAGACTGATCTGAATGAACGTTTCTCTCAATCCAACGCTCTTAAAATCTATCAATTGAAGCTGTCAATTTCAACTCTTAAACAATAGGGTATGTCAACTTCCTTATATTTTACACAACTCAAATTTTTATGGGATGAACTCAATTCCATTGTCTCTTTCACTCAATGTATTTGTGGCAATTCAAAAATGATCATTGATCAACAAAATCAAGATCATGCAATGGAGTTCCTTCAAAGACTTCATGATCGCTATTCAGCTATTCGTAAGCCAAATCCTTTTAATGGAACCGTTTCTCTCTACCCAGCGTATTTATAATCTCATACGCCAAGAAGTGAAACAACAGGAAATCCATAATGGATCTGTTCCAATTATTAATTCAACAGCACTTTAGGCATCTAAACTAATGTTTCAGTCTTCGGGAAAGCGTCAACGCCACTTCTGTGACCACTGCAATAAGCATGGTCACACACGAGGTTCATGCTTCAAAATTTATGGCTTCCCAGATCGTTTGGTCAAAAAATCAGAGGTCTCATCACATACTTCCGCTACTCTGGCTATTCAATTTTCACCAGCCCACTACAACAGAATTCTGACACTTATAGCCAAAGATAAAGCTCATGGGCCCACCGTTAATTTCACAGGTATTGATTTGACTTGTTCTTCCTTTTTTTAGATTATTGACTCAGGTGGTTCTAATCATATTTGCAATTCTCTTTCATCTTTTTTTTCGTATTCTATCATTCGTAAACATACATCTGTTCAATTGCATGATGGTTCTCATACTCCTATGACACACATAAGAACTGTTTCGTGTTCATCCTCTCTAACACTTACGAATGTTTTTCACATTTCTACTTTTAAATTCAATTTGATATCGATTTCACAATTAACCAAATTAACTGATTGTGATGCGTTTTTTCTTCTTCTGAGTGTCTATTTCAGGACCGAGTAACGAAGAAGACGATTGGTCGGGGTAGTGCTCGACATGACCCTTTTTATCTTAATACAAATTTAGTTTTAAATTCAGTTTTCCTTTCTAAGCAATGCAATAATTTGACAGAGAACATTCTGATCAAATATCATGTTCCAAGAATTGTAATAATTTCGACCTATGGCATTCACACCTTGGTCATCCATTTAAATCCAGATTTGATTTTATTGTTCGCAATTCTTCCCTTATTCAGATCAATAAAGATTTTGTTTGTGATATTTGCCCACGTGCAAAACAATCTCAACTTCATTTTCCTCAAAGCACAACTTGTTCTACTATTTGTTTTGAATTAATCCATATTGATAATTGGGGTCCTTTCTCTGTACTTTCCAAAAATGGATCATGCTACTTTCTAACTATTGTTGATGATTATTCAATGTGTACTTGGATTTATTTGATGAAACATAAATCTGAAACTTTCATCATATTTGTCTATTTTTTTATCTAATTAATCGTCAATTTCATAAACAAATCTCTCATATTAAGTCTGGTACTTGTGGTATTTTTCTCCCTCAACTTTAAATCATTCGATCTGATAATGGTTCTGAATTCCTTTTACAAAAAATGCAAACATGGTTTCATGATAATGGAACTATCAACCAACGTAGTTGCGTTACGACCTCCCAACAAAATGGCGTTGTAGAACGGGCAAGCACCGACATCTTCTTGATGTTGCACGAGCTCTACGATTTCAAGCGAATTTATCTTTGTCGTTTTGGGGTGAATGTAATCTTGCTGCTGCATTTCTCATTAATGAACTTCCAACTCCTACTCTTAAATATCTGTCACCACATCAAGTTTTATTACAAAACAAACCATCATATTCATCAGTTGAGTTTTTGGATGTTAATGTTTTGCCAAAAACATTAACGTTAAACACAAATTTGATAATCAAGCCACACCTGGTATTTTTGTTGGTTATCTATATGATCAAAAAGGATATCGAATTTATGATTTGAAAACTCGTCAAATCTTCGTTTCTCGTGACGTCATATTCCACGAATCAATTTTTTCGTACCATGATCTTGTGTCGTCACCGCTTAAAAATTCAATTCGCATAAATCCTCCAATAGATGATGAGGATCCGTTTGGTACTTCTAACGATGAAGTTGTGAACGCACCCACATGCTCTCCACAACATGTTATTGCTCCTCCATCTATTTCTGTCCATACCGGTGAAACGATCCCTATCCTTCAAGATCATCCTTAGCGCACTCGTGGTTCTCCGCTACATCTCTCTGATTATATTTGTAATCATATCTCATCCTCTACGGCTTTTTCATTGGCAAATTATTTTTATATGTCTAATTTAAGTAATCTTCATAGAGCTTTTCTTACATCTATCATTGACAATAAAGAACCGTGTTCTTATTCTCAGTCTATAAAGTCAAATGAATGACGTGATGCTATGGCCAAAGAAATTTTGGCCTTTGAATCCAACAACATTTGGTCCGTATGTTCTCTTCTCGAAGACAAATCAGCGATAGGCTGTAAATGAGTTTACAAAATAAAATATCGTTCTAATGGCTCTATCGAGAGACATAAAGTTTGATTAGTCGCCAAAGGTTATACTAAAATTGTAGGTATAGATTATCATGATACCTTTGCTCCTGTGGCTAAATTAGTCATTATTCATCTTCTCTTATGCATCGCTGCTATTAAAAATTGGTCTATATACCAACTTGATGTCAATAATGTTTTCCTTCAAGGTGATCTTTTTGAATAGGTGTATATAAAACTTCTCCCTGGATTCTTTCGTAAGGGGTAGACTCGTGTATGCAAATTAAATAAATCTATTTACGGTATAAAACAAGTTTCTCGTCAATGATTCTCTAAATTTTCTACAACGTTTATTCAAAAAGATTATCACCAATCTATTTCTGATTATAGTCTTTTTATTTATTCTCAAAATCAAACGTCTTTTTTTGTTCTCGTTTATGTCGATGATATTATTATCACTGATAACAGTGAGGATGCAATTTCTGATATCAAACTATATCTTGCTCAATCTTTCTCAATAAAAGATCTCGACCTTCTTCGATATTTTATGGGCATTGAAGTGTCTTGATCAAAGAACGACATATTTCTCTGCCAATGTAAATATACTCTCGATATCTTAACTGACTCTGGTCTGACTGGTTGTCGACCATCAGATTTTCTTATGGAACAACACCTTCGCCTACGACCTCACGATGGTACTGCTCTCCCTGATCCAACGATCTATCGTCGCATGGTTGGATGTCTGCTATATCTCACTGTAACAAGGCCTGATATTCATCATGTTGTAAACACTCTAAGTCAATTCATGTAATCTCCACATTCCGCTCATCTTAATGCCGCCACACGAGTTCTACGCTATTTTAAAGGAAGTGTTGGTAAAGGATTATTTCTCTTTGCATCTAGTTCTATCGATTTAGTTGGCTATGCTGACTCTAATTGGGCAAGTTGTCCTATTACTCGTCTCTTTACTACCGGTTATTTTACTATGCTAGGTTCGTGTCCTATTTCTTAGAAAACTAAGAAACAACCAACAGTCTCTCGCTATTCTGCTGAAGCAGGGTATCGTTCACTCGCAGTTTTAAGCTCTGAATTACAATGGTTGGAATACCTTCTCTCTGATCTTGGTTTTGATTATCCACAACCAATTCCGGTTTATTGTAATAGTTAGGCTGCACTTCATATTGCATTGCTGAAAATCCAGTGTTCCATGAACGCACAAAACATATTGAAATTGATTATCATTTTATTCGTAAGAAAATTAAAACAGGTCTTATTGTTCTTTCCTATCTACGCTCTCGTGACCAATTGGTAGACATCTTCACCAAACCACTTGCAGGCAATGTTTATCAACGTTTTCTTCGCAAGTTAGGTGTTCTTGATATCTCAATCCCAACGCCAACTTGAGGGGAAGTATTAGTTGTATATCCATGAAGATTACAAGCAATCAAATCAATTAAGATTTGCAAGCAATCAATTAAAATTATAACTGAATCAATTAGAATTTTCAAATATAGGAATATAGGATTTTCTAATAAATTCAAATCAATTAGGATATTTTGTAATTATGGTTAGGCTATCTTTGTATATCTGCTTTCTTTTATGTATGTTGCTTCTTTTTGTAAATTCAGTCTATATATATGACATCTCTTTAATGATATTTTATGTGTTCAAATTATTTTATCTGTTATTGTATTTCACAGGTTTCTTGAGTGATTAGATTGGAATAATACTAGAATATCTATTGATTCAAACTTGCTGCAAATTCTTTTCAATGAAATTAGAAAACCAATGCCTCCATCTCACCAAAAGATTTAAATCAAGCTTCAACATAGCTAACATGAGAAAAATGGGCAAGTAATTAAACCATCATCCAACTTTGAACAAAACTATAGTGAGAGAGAATTCCAAAAAAAGTGAACAAAATATGCAAATCACCTTTTATGTTTTTATAGATTATTGTATAGATTGCAGATAATTGATCTTCGTGGGCCTAAAATTGCATGATTAAGTTTGAATTTTGTGTTTACTAGGGTTTGTTTGAGTTATTGCTATGGAGGTGGAAATATTCCTATCAGCGCACCCTGAAACTGACAGTGGAAATGAGGCACTAGCAGGAGAGAGGGCACTTGGATGTACAGTGTCGTATCCAGTCAACGAGGCATCAGCTCGTCTAGGAAACTCTATCAAATGGAAGAGGTTCTCAGTTGATGATACAGTTGAGTATTTTTGGACTTGATAGACAGAAACATAAAAAAGTCTTGTGTAATTTCTCCATCAAGGATTACATAATGCTAATAAAAGCTGACTTAAACTTGGAAAAATTACTCATTCAGGTTGGAAAGGATCTTGCGAAGAACATCAATCAACCTCTGGAGAAACGCAGCGTACATTTACGTGTTTCGGCAGTGGTATGTGGTTTATTTTTCGGTTTCATCAACCGTGGATCGATGTAAATATACAGAGAAAATAGCATTTGTTAGATGCCATTCAAACTATTGTTATGAGCAGGTTGACGAAACTATTGGAGACTTGGCTGGGGGTAGATACTACGATAAGGATTCTGTAGCTGGAATTACTCTTGGAACGGGCACAAATGCTGCTTACATAGAACCAGCAGAGTCTGGGGAGATGGTTAGTGATTCAATCGAAATCAAAATTTACTCGATGACCGGAAATCACTTATAAGTCTGCTTTTTAATGCTTCAGGTGATTAACATGGGATGGGAAAATTTCACCTCAGCCAATCTTCCCATAACTGAGTTTGATTCTAATCTCGTTGCAAATCCAGGTTCTGGGGTATGTGGATTTTTTTCATTTATGTTTAAGAAAGTTGCTTGCATTTTGATTGTGAGTCTTGGTCTCCGATTTCCCAGGAGCTGATTTCAGGTATGTTCTGGGGAGAAATTGTGAGTAGAATTTTACTGAAGATGGCTACGGAAACCGGACTTTTGAAGTTCCATATCTGTTGAAGTACTAAAACTCTCTCTCTCCATCTCAAAACCTTTAGGAAATCTGATAGTATATGAATTGAAGGGCGCGGAGCTTGATCGCATTCTCTCTTTCTTACAGATCACTTGAGATGTCATCAGCAAAAAACTCGAAGAAATCTTTGGAGTAAGAATCGTTTTCTCTATAATCACTGCCGACGCGCCACTTTTCCTTTGTCAAACAGATAAAAGCCAGCTATTCAATATGATAGTAAGTAGTACATAAAGTGTTCCCCGTTGACAAGTTTTTTTCCTTGAATTTCTAGAAAGATCACGAACACAACTCCGGCGGCAAGACAGGTGGTGGCAGAGGTATGCGACATGGTGGGGAGCCGGAATAGTGGGGATTGCGAAGAAAAATTGGGAGAATAGAGGAGAAGAGCGAAGGAGGATTACAGAGTGCTTAGAAACTAGCTGAACACAGCAGCATATGGGAAATGCTGTTTCAGACAATTTGATCATTCAACATTCTCATGGCGGGTCCGGCACCGGAGCTCTATTTCAGGCAGAGAATTGGGAGCATTAAAGGTAGGAGATAGTAGTTGGATTTGGTAACATATGGTAGGATGGTCATGCTTAGTGTTACTTTCTTGATGGGGAATGGGCAGAGGATTGGTCTGTTCTGGGACCAACAACCCTTTTGCTTCTGAGCGCAAAAATCTTTGCCAGGAACGATGTTGGACAGAAATGTAATTTCACGCTGAAAGTAAAATGGATTGATTTATTAATTAATAATTTTCACGAAATATTAGAAGATAAAGGGTGCTTCTTTCTTCTTCCTCTTCCTCTCCGAATTTGCAGAGGAAAAATGAAGCTGTTGCTGCTGCTGCTGCTGCTCCTCCTCCTCCTCCATCTCCACTTTCCCCCGTCTCTCTCCGCTCGGATTTCCGAATACCGCGCTCTTCTCTCTCTTAAAACCTCCATTATCGGCGACCCCAATTCCTCCCTCTCCTCCTGGAAACGCTCCACCGATCACTGCGCCTGGGCTGGCGTTTCTTGCGATTCCCGCCGCCGCGTCGTTGCTCTCGACCTCTCCGGACTTAATCTCTCCGGCCTTCTTTCGCCCGATATTGCCCACCTCCCACTTCTCGCAAATCTTTCACTCGCCCTTAATCAGTTCTCCGGCCAACTTCCGCCGCAAATCTCTGCCCTCTCTGAGCTCCGGTACCTGAACCTCTCCAACAATTATTTCAATGGTACATTCCCTTCTGAGCTATCGGAGCTTAAGAACCTGCAGGTTTTGGATTTTTATAACAACAACATGACCGGAGATTTGCCTCTCGCCGTCACGGAACTGCCGAATCTCCAGCACTTGCATCTGGGAGGGAACTTTTTCCTCGGCCCGATTCCTGCCGAGTACGGTCGTTGGGAGTTTTTGGAGTATTTGGCGGTTTCTGGTAACGAGCTTGAAGGTCCTATTCCTCCGGAGATCGGGAACTTAGGTAAGCTTCGAGAACTCTACATTGGGTATTACAACAGCTTTGGAGGTAGTTTGCCGGCGGAGATCGGAAACTTATCGTCGTTGGTTAGGTTCGATGCTGCCAACTGCGGGTTAACCGGTGAGATACCTCCGGAACTCGGAAAGCTTCAAAATCTCGATACTCTATTTCTTCAAGTGAATGCGCTGTCTGGGACTTTTCCCTCAGAACTTGGAATGTTAATGAAGTTGAAATCAATGGATTTGTCTAACAACATGCTAACCGGGGAGATTCCGGTTTCTTTCTCCGATCTGAAGAGCTTGACGCTGTTGAATCTGTTTAGAAACAGGCTGCACGGAGCGATTCCAGACTTCATCGGGGACTTGCCAGAGTTAGAAGTGTTGCAGTTGTGGGAGAATAATCTCACCGGTTGGATTCCTCAAGGTCTCGGAAAGAATGGCAAGCTTCAGCTTCTTGATCTTTCTTCGAACAAGCTTACCGGAACTCTTCCACCGGACATGTGCTCCAGCAATCGTCTCCATACTCTGATTACTTTGGGAAATTTCTTGTTCGGACCGATTCCGGAATCTCTCGGGAAATGTGAGTCGCTCAGTCGAATTCGAATGGGGGGAAATTTTCTGAATGGATCGATCCCGATCGGTCTCTTTAATTTGCCGAACCTTACTCAGGTCGAATTGCAGAACAACTTTCTCATCGGCGAGTTTCCGGTGACCGATTCGATATCAGTGAATCTGGGTCAGATTAGTCTGTCGAGCAATCAGCTTTCTGGGTCATTACCACCCTCTATCGGAAACTTCTCCGGCGTTCAAAAACTTCTTCTCTATGGAAATAATTTCTCCGGCCCAATACCATCTGAGATCGGAAAGTTACAACAGTTATCGAAGATAGATTTCAGCCACAACCAGTTCTCCGGTTCGATTGCACCAGAGATAAGTCAATGCAAGCTCCTCACGTTCGTTGATCTCAGTAGAAACGAGCTCTCCGGCCAGATTCCGGACGAGATTACCTCCATGAGGATACTGAATTATCTGAACCTCTCTAGAAACCATTTAGTTGGAAACATTCCTTCTTCCATTGCCTCAATGCAGAGTTTAACTTCTGTAGATTTCTCATACAATAATCTCTCCGGTTTGGTTCCCGGCTCCGGCCAATTTAGCTACTTCAATTCTACGTCATTTATGGGGAACCCCAACCTCTGCGGTCCATATTTAGGACCTTGCAAAAATGGAATCGCCAATTCCGATGGTCGACCTCATGAAAAACCCCACCTCTCAGCTTCTCTGAAGCTTCTGCTAGTCATCGGATTGCTTGTTTGCTCCATTGCGTTCGCCATTGCAGCAATTATGAAAGCTCGGTCACTTAAACGAGGGACTGAGGCTAGAGCATGGAAACTAACAGCTTTTCAACGCTTGGATTTTACAGTTGACGATGTTTTGGATTGCTTGAAAGAAGATAACATCATCGGAAAAGGTGGTGCCGGAACTGTTTACAAAGGGTCCATGCCAAACAGTGAAATCGTCGCCGTTAAACGACTTCCGGCAATGAGCAGAGGTTCTTCCCATGATCATGGATTCAATGCAGAGATTCAAACTCTGGGAAGGATTCGACACCGTCACATCGTTAGATTACTTGGGTTTTGTTCAAATCACGAGACGAATCTTCTGGTATATGAATACATGCCCAATGGAAGCTTAGGCGAAGTTCTTCATGGCAACAAAGGAGGACATTTACAGTGGAACACCAGATATAAAATTGCAATGGAATCCGCCAAGGGTCTCTGCTATCTTCACCATGATTGTTCGCCGTTGATAGTTCATCGAGACGTGAAATCAAATAACATCTTGTTAGACTCCAGTTTCGAAGCTCACGTTGCAGATTTCGGCCTCGCCAAGTTCTTGCAGGACTCGGGTACTTCCGAATGCATGTCCGCGATTGCCGGATCTTATGGGTACATCGCCCCAGGTATAATTCAACCTCCATTTCAAAAAATTGGACTGTTTGATTGACAAAGTTAATTTTTGTATTTGCAGAATATGCATACACTCTGAAGGTTGATGAGAAGAGCGACGTGTACAGTTTCGGTGTTGTCTTGTTAGAGCTCGTCAGTGGGAGAAAACCAGTCGGGGAATTCGGCGATGGCGTCGATATTGTCCAGTGGGTTCGAAAAATGACAGATTCAAACAAGGAAGCAGTCGTCAAAATCATCGACCAGAGACTATCCTCTGTTCCTCTCCACGAAATAATGCACGTCTTTTACGTCGCTTTGCTCTGCGTGGAAGAACAGGCAGTGGAGAGACCCACCATGCGGGAGGTCGTTCAGATCTTGACAGAGCTTCCTAAGCCTCCAAGCTCTAAACCTGGTGACAATGGTCCTGCAATGGCCGACTCCAGTTCGAACTCTCACCCTCCTCCCGATCTTCTAAGCATTTGAAATATTTTTCACAAATTGTTCAGTTCGTTTGTTGACTCCTGTTCTGTTCTTAGAATCATGAGGTTTCGAATGGAATCCCCATTAAAACTCCTGGGTTGCTGCAACTACTTTCTCCCCTGCCTTCACTTTGAGAGAGCGATCATGCAGTTTATAAGTCAAAAGATTAGTTTGGTTGGAAAGAAAATGGTGGGAAAATGACAAACAACTTTTTGAACAAGATGCGCAGAAGAGACAACGAAGGACAACATGAACAGAATATAGTGGTTCAATGTCTGGAAATGAATAAAATTTAATATTGATTATTCCAAATAAAAGAACATGTCACTCTCAAACCCATTACGATCCTCTCTTTGTTTCGAATAAACAACATGTCTGAGTTGACCATTATTCATCTAGATTGACCATCATTATTGTAAAGATAATTAACAAATTCTAAGAACAGTGCACGAGATTAAGGTTGAACATGAAAAAGCATTTGTTCCTCTCGACTGAGTAATAATCAATCACCTGCTTCATTTGCTGATGAAGGAGACCCCCTTCTCAATGCTGCTCGCCAGCTCTTTCTTTGCCTTTTCTAGACCAACCCTGTTCAAAAAGCCATGTCTGAAACATCCACAGCTATGGAGGACTGAAAAATCATCTTCTTCATTTACGTACCTCTCGTATTCCTTCATCGGCCCCAGAGGATAGATTTCTTCTATGCCGTTTCGGCCAAGACGTACTTTTGATGCGAAGTATGGAAGTTCCGTCACCTGTAATCGATAAAAACATTGACACTCGTGCTAAATACACAATTATATATTTGTGATCATGTACCTGAGAAGAAACAAATGAGCATTCAACAATTCCTGAATCTCCTCTTAAGCCCCTCAAGCATGAATCTGCAAATTTGACGGCTGCATATGCCTGCAAATTCATTGATATCTCTAACTGGTCACTACATAATGTACACTGTTGTCTTGCTCAAACTATAAACAAGTAAGAGATGAGACATCACCATTGAAAGTGTCGCCGACCCAGCTCCTGCTTTCGCCTGCAAATAATTTTATGCCACTCTTTCAAACAACTTGCAAATAGGCATGAAATGAAAGAAATGGGATAAAGTTTTACCTCAACAACTTCTGTTCCGCCGTTTTGAATGCGATTAGTCAGATAATCGATTTCCTTTTGTGTGAAAGAGCAAGGAGGATTAACCTACAGAAAATTAAAAAAGAAACTAATAAATCAACAAAAAGATAAGAAGAAAAATACACACATAAATTTTAATATCAGGAACCTGAGACAAAAGAGGTAAAATTGTAACTCCAGCATGACCACCAACAACTGGAACATTAACATTCCTAGGATCAAGACCAAGAATTTCCGCCTGTAGAGAAAAATAAGATACTTCTCGGTTGAGTTTCAATAAGATGTGTGATAACAATGTTCTTTCCCGACAATGTACATAAAACAGTTGAGTAATCAAAATTATTCTGTTGGGAAGTCAATATCGCCATATTCTTCGTGAAAGTATTATAAAATAATCAAGAAATTCTACCAAATTACCCTTCAACCAAAAGACCTCTTTATTTTCAGATAGAATGTGGACTTGTTTAAATCTCAACCTCTAATTGTGAAAAATAAAAAAACCAAACAACTGAACTTACCACAAACGTATTGGCTCTAACGACATCAAGCATCGTGACCCCTAAAAGTTTCTTTGGATCAAAGGTCCCAGCTTTCTTGAAGACTTCAGCCGCAATTGGAACTGTTGAATTAACAGGATTACTGATTAAGTTGACTATGGCTGTGGGACAACACTTTGAAATTCCTTCACACAAAGTCTTAACAATCCCGGCATTAATGTTGAACAAATCATCCCTCGTCATTCCAGGTTTCCGAGGAACTCCAGCTGGAATAATGACAAGGTCCATGCCAGTTAGAGCGTCCTCTAGCTGTTGCTGCCCTAAAAATCCACGAACCTATGAACCAGAGATATCGGTTGCCCTTAAAGATAGCTCCATCAAATACAAAATTTCAAAATAGAACTAACTTATCCCATTATAATTTAATCCATTCAAGACCATATTTCACAATTCCACACTCCCTCATTCTAGAAAATATCCAAATCATATCCCTCCAGAGCTAGCATCCATTAGAGTAGTAATTTGATTCAAGAATCATAACTGCAGGCAAATCTTCATCTTGAATGATCCTCCTTTATGTGATGTGCATAATTAGATAAGCAACGAATAAAAAAGGCAAAATATTCTCATTATAGTGCAGAGTATCTTATATGATCTACCACTCAACCTCGTAATCTATGGACAATGGGATTCCTTATAGAGGCTTGTTTCCAATTAACTTGTTCGAAGGGTATCATTGGCATGTATTATTCGAGAAGGAATCAAACATCAAGTGGTACTTATTTGAGTAGATTGAATTGATAAACTTGTTATTCATATAGAAATAAGTCAAAATCGATGAGGAATTGGCCAATGATTCTCGCAGACAGAAAACCAGGGTGAAAAAGAAGTTACCACGGCGCCAGTATCCATATGACTAATATCAGCGGTGACTCCAGGAGTATTAACAACATCATAGAGATGAAGAACAGAAACCAAAGGGTTCATCTTCATCAACATGGCTAAGGGCTGCCCTATGCCACCAGCAGCCCCTAGAATGGCTACTTTGAATCCAGGTGACCCACCTTTCGCTCTGCAATTCGCCTGCCTAAGGCTCGAATTTTCTCTCATCTTTTCACAGACGAAACAAGAAGAAACTAAGAATAATCAGAAACCACGAATAAACAAGCAAAAATCGTTAGATCTTCGATGCCCATCAGTGTAAATCACCAAATTTCAACTAGTAACCTACTTTCCATGAATATAAACCAAAATGTCAGCAAATAATAGTTCGCAAATTTTGGAAGTGATTAAAAAAATAGGACAAGGACCTCGTGGTCAGTAGGTTGAAGATGGCTGTAAATTCTTGCAATTCTCTCGTTAAGATCTGGATTAGGCTGCATCCTCTCCTTTCTCCAAGAATTAGACGAAATTAAAAGCTCGAAAATGGCGGTGATCTCTACTTCCAGGTTCTAGCTGAAGAAGTAGTAAATGATGGGGGAAGGAGTGGTGAGTTACCCAGAGGAAAATCGGGAAATGTGTAAAACGATCTTATCAAAACAACACGAACTTCAATGAAAATGTTCTTTTAAGTTCTTCGGTTTGTCAATGGAAGCCGCCAACCATTCTCACCGCTTTTTCTACATCTTCGTCGTTCAAGCTTCAAAGTATGAGCCCAAGCCCAATCTATCTGGGTTTGGATCGACCCTACATGAACAGATCGGATCTGCTCCTATCAATAGTTGTATACAGCAAAAATGGGAAGAACTCATTAAATATTGTGGGAGAGATGGGTTGGTTGTTTTTGTGTATTAATAAAATGTTAGGAGACAAGCAGTGACGTTCAAGGCAAAACACTCCTTTGCTTTCATTTTCAAAGAAGGTGACAATTGCATTGAACGTAATAAACTTTATATTATATAATACTTTTAAAACTAAAGTTTTCTGGTGTTCAGTCTTCAATGTGTCACTTTGGAAGACAAACAAACACAAGTAGGCATTTGTTCGTGGCATTAACGTTAAATTGTCTTCCAAAGGACATGAATAAACCATGGAAGGTACGTTGACAGCTCCTTCTTCTTCCTCTCTTCCTCTTCTGCTTCTTCCTCCTAACCCTAATCTCTCTCTGTGATCCAACTATGAAGTTGAAATGACGGATTTGGGGTTGGCTGAAAGAGATAGATCGCGGGTCATGAGAGGACACCATTGTCAGAAGCTGTGATCTCAGGTGAAGCCTGCAACTCCAATGTAAAACCCTACAACTTTTACCATCTTAGAAATGGCAGACAGGAGAAGCCAGGCAGTCTCAACTCTTTTTCTATCTCTTCTCATTTTAATTAACAGACAAGCATATCTACTACTTTCCTAAATAAATAAATAAGACAATTACTTGCTTTTTTCTTTAAATTTTCTGTGTTCTAGATGAATATATGGTGTCTTTATTTGACTGAACAATACCTTGCTTTTTGTTCTTTAATTTGAAATGGAGGCTTGGATCATGATAATCTCCCGCTAGATTTTAATTCGCTCGATAAAATTTTAAAATTTTTTTTCATAAAAAACACGTATAGAATGAACAATGACAGAGAAATTTATACGAGTCTCCGGGCAGCTCTCAATATTTTTTTTTTTTTTTCGGAACAGCTCAAACAAACAAGAGTTTGGTCTGAATTGAAACACGACCTGACTATTTGCACCGTGGTTTATAAAGATGTTTACTTTGGTGGAAACACATACTGACCTAGCATTGATCGTGACATAATGGTACTAACATATCCTAGACTAAAACTAAAGCTTTTAGTGTGCTAGAATGTAATTGTCATTACAGCAAGAGAGGTACCCTTATTTTGTTGGTGTAAATTTTAGTACGACTGTGAAAAAGATTTGCATAGTTCTTTCCACATTGACATTATAGTGTATAGCTCGAGTTGAAGAGTTATGTGACTAGCCAATGGTAAGAGAGTTGTATGATCCCATGTATCTTGAGAAAGATGGAGAAAATCAATAGGTAAGTAGATTTCTCTCCTTGCACAGATAAAAAGCTTATTGGGATAAATACCTATGAACCAATTCGTGCTTTCATCCAAATTGGTAGAATCAAGGCTATGTGGGTCACATCTTGAAGGCGGGTATAGACATAAACAGCAGCTCGAAGGACTCGATTCTTGGAGAGCACCAGATAGCCTAACTCAATACTCAATTTACAACAGAAAATTTAACCAACACTATAAGTTGTAACGCATACAAGATAGGTCGAAGTCCTCATAGCTATCACATAATATAAAAATAGTGCAATATAATACAAGAAAAAAGTGTCACGCGGAAAAAAATATCTAACACACATTAATAATGATAGAAATTGAATAAAGTATAAAGTCCTCAACAAGAAAAGAAATAAAACACTCGAAGAAAAAAAAAATAGAGGCGACAACAAACTTGGAGGACAACTACTCCTCGCCAACACGATCCCTATCTGGGAAAAAATGGGGAGCTTTTTTATGTGCCTCGAGTTGGTGTTCAAATGGAAGCACTGAAATCAACAAACTCAACAAAATAATGATTCTCGAATGAAGTAGTTTTTCTAATTCAAAAATACTCAAATTTGTAAAATATATAACTTTCGTTCTATAAGTCAAAATGAGTTGAACTTTTAAATAAGACTTTCTTAGGATAAGAATGAAATACCTTCAAAATTTCACGCACTAACTTTCTGTGGTTAAAACGTTATGGCCAAAACACTGTCGATCGCCGGATCTCGATTTACTCCTTCGACTGAGAACAAAATACCAACTTTGGGAATGTGTAACTCCCTCGTCTGAAAACAAAACGATGAAATTCTTGTGGAAGATGAAAGCTATGGATGTAGGGATGGTTGTGCAAAAAAATGAAAGGATGAATAGATGAGATAAAAAAGATATGCTGAGAATGGCACTTACTGGTCTGCAAAGAAAATAAGTATGCTTCTTTCGATTTTATGCTTCTCCTGATGAAGAACAATCCAACGTGCAAAATAGATGAGAGTTTACACTCTTTTGTTGTGAATTTTAGCTTTCAAGAAAGCAAAGAAAATATTGATAATAAGGGTTTCCAAGTATGCTCACAAACTTGAAATCAATGATCACAAAAAATGCTCGGATATGACTCACCGGTGGCAATGGAGTTTAAGACTCAAAGAGGCTCGGGTTTAGAAGATAATCTTCAATTCTTTATCAAAAACTAAAAACTAGGTTGAAGAGTGTTAAAGATGGTTTAAATACCTCCTTTTTTCAACAAATTACAATTAGAGTTTAGTAAACTAAAAAAAAAAACCTTAGAAGGCCCACCACGCGCCACCACTTATGCCCAAACAAAGCCCGCGTGCTAGCCCATTCTTCCTCCAGATTTTTGTGTCTTTATTTAATATAAATCCAGCTCACTTTCCCTTCTAGAAGTGTTCAATTATGCATAAAATGAAAATATAAAATAAACTAAATTTTGAAAAGAAATAAAAGGGTGGTTCTCAGATTGGCTTTGGGCTCGGATTTCTTGTGAGAAAAAGCCCCTCTGTAATTGGTCCGGTTGACTAAACAAACGATATCCAAATTTTTCAATCCAACTCATTCTGGAAACCATGAGATGTCAGCTACATTTTTTTATAAAGAATACGCGTAGTAATAAAGTTGGCAAGGCTGTTGAAAATGTCAAATACCCCTCAAAAGATAGTTTAACAGCAGTTTTGTTGGAAGATCTAATAATCCTTAAACGTGTGCTTGATCTTCCATTTATGTCTCACCTTGAAGAATGTCGTAATGTAAAATGATACTAAATTGAAGAATTTAATATTCTTAAAGCATAATCCTCCATGAAAACTTACAAAACAAACACTTGAAAATATGTTAGAAATACTGTATCGAGTGCATGAAGAGTGGTGGATCCATGGCACATCACTTTTTGAGGTGAGCAACTAACTCATTAGCATATCTTATATTATACCTAATTAATGAAAAAAAAAATTGATTTATCACTTTATTTTTAAAAATCATGAACCAACGAAGAAAATGTTGACACAACTTGGAGGTGCGGTCAAGAACAAATGCTGGGTTGGCCCGATTCTCTAGGAGAACTAGATCGCCAGCTTGATCTCTGGTTTGCAACAGGACACATAATAAAAATTAAAGTAATAACCCACAAGAGATGAGATAAAATTACAAAATAATAAGATAATATAACATAATACACCTCAAAATGTACTGTGTAGAAAATAAAATATCTCACAATCAATATAAGATATATAGACTAAATAAAAAGAAATAAAACACGCTGGAAAAAGAAAGTAAGGAATAAGAGATCTCTATACCATTAGCTACTCCTAGCCATCACAGTTTTTTTCTTGAAAGATAAGAAGTTTTTTTAGGATGAGTGACGAATTCATTAGCGAATCTTATTCTATATTCAATAGATGAAAAACCTAGTTTTATTAATTTATTTTAAAAACTATAAGTGAGAGAAGAAAATGCAATGCACGGATGACATTCATCAAAAATCTTTTTACCATTTTAAACACATGCTCCCCTAAACATTGACTCGACAAATATCAAAAACACCACTAAGCAAAATCTCTCACATAATCTTTACACGTTGAATTGAATGCTCACAATTTGCATGAAAGAAAGAAATTACGACTGTCAGTAAACCAATTGTCGCATATGGTTTACAGTTTTGCACACAATGACAAATTATCACTCTCTCATTACTCTATCACGCGACCAATGAAAATAGGTACAAATGCAATGCATTGATTTACATTCATTAAAATGTTTTACAGACATGATTGAACAATCATGAATTATGACAAACATGATAATTAAAACCCTAATAATGGGAAAGTTTATGCAAAACTTTTATTAATATTAAATTAGCAAAATTTACTCAGCGTGCAGAGTCTAAATTCAATCCATAATTACATTTTAGAAATTTAAATGAATATAAATTTTAAAGCAAATTCTTTTTGCAGACATCTTTTTAATTGTTGTTTCATGTCAACCAAACTATGACTTGCCCAGACTTTTGTCGAGGCCCAAGCTCCCCTCGGACCAAAATTGACAAAGATGATGAATATTTGATAGCACCCCTTCTCAACAGCTCAGTGTCGGTGTGTATATATAAATATAAAACTAATATATATATATATATATATATATATATATATATATATATATATAAAGGTGTATGGTAATTATTGATGAATTGACTTGGGTCAAAAGGCAAGAATATGAATGTGAAATTACAATATTGACATGTGTGTATTAGTGGGTTGGTTGGTTGGTTATAATTGTGGTGTGAGAATAGGATCTTCAAAAAGCTTTGTGTTAGTTTTGAAAATAACCCACTTCTAGAACAAAGTGATCTATTCATTCTCTCAAAAGGCTAAAAATCTGCAAATAAAGAGCATATATTCATGGGATTGCTATCTATCTACATTTATAGAATTTATGCACAAAAAATAATCAAATCTTTTATATTCGTGTTACATCCCTTCTAACCTAAGCAATGACCACACAATGCCTTGGTAGTTTGTCTAAAATGCTATTACAAGTTGATTATGTTTGAGTACACTTGTATTAGTTCACCAACCACAAATCCTAAACCTCCCACTCAAGTGAACCCTAATTTTCATACATCATTTTGGTCAGGGCTCATTTATTTTTCTTCTACTTTTAACAAAATGACCTAGATCTAAGCTTTTATCAAAGAGAAATGTAGTAGTAGATCTAGTCAATCTCTAGATAATTATAGAATGTCACGTTAATTGGGATAGAGACATTACGGGTGGAATCAATCCGGTTCCACCCCCAAATTGAAATTGAATCGATCGACATCTGGAATCAAACCCGAATGGCAATGGTATTTTGGGTTTTGCTCGGTTTGGTTCGATTCTTGATTTTTTTTTTTTTTTTAAATTCCGTTTTTGTTCAATTTTATCTAGTTTAAACTGAGTTTTGATCAATTTAACTATATAAATTTCTAATTTTTAATATAAAAATTATATAACTATTTTAAATTTTGTTTGGTTTGATTTTAGTTCCAAAATCGATTTTCTCAAATTGAAACCGAGTCCAGATTTTTAGTTTTAATCAAATCAATTTCCACCTCTAAACAGCATAGAATAAATCTATACGAATGAAGCGAATAATGTCTTGTTGGTAAGAAGGAGATATCTTAGAGATCACACTATTGTATATTTGGGGAAGATAAATGAAAACCATTACACATTTTAATAATTAACATAGGTCCAAATGTAAGGTATTTGATTTTAATCAATTTAGAACTCCTCCACACACTACACAGTTAAACTTTGTCACCAAGGAGTCAGAAGTCTACGTCCCATTGGGACCCATTGGACGTGACATTAAATTATTATTGACAAAGGCCAATTGATCATACACCTTTTATTTACTTTTTGTTTTATTTAATTATTTTCTTTTTGAATTATTCATCCCTTCTTTATTTGTTTTCTATTATTTCTTTTAGAGTGGGATGTTCATACCCACCCCATCCCACTTTTCCACTCATTCTAGGGCTTTTCTTGTGTTAAAACATGTTACAAGGCCAAGGGCAATTACCTAATAATCGTCAAATTTTGTCATCGAGTTTTTTTTTTTTTTTTGTTCGGTTGCTATGTTTGTTTTTGTGTTTCATTTTAGATATTATCATTTTAACGTAGTATTCTTATCGCGTGTCTCTCGTGTGACGTAGTAACTTTATTAAATGTCATAATTATATTTAATAAAATAACTTACCTGATCCAGATTCATTTAATTTACAAAAATTATAATTATAACATTATCAGTCGTTTTGACAGTTAAAAAGAGAAATTACAGTCTCTCAACAATTTCTATGTATCTCTTTACCCTAAATAAAATTCTCGCCATCAAATAATTATGCTACTCTTAAGATACATAGAGTTTTCAGATCTACAAGAATTGAGAATAATCAACGACGACACGTTTTTTAGATTTAATTACAGTGAATAAAATATTTGTTCTCATCGTCTATTTAGTTTAGTTAATCCACGAACAAAATAAAAATTAACACATTAAATTTGAAATGAAAAGATTGAGCATTTGGCTAACATGGTAGAAATGTCGTGGAATATTGTAAAGGACTAAGATTAGGAGGTCAATAAATATAACTAATCAGTATTTTAAAAAATTAATTAAATTAGATTAGTATAACCATTGCTACAATAATTTTAAATATTAATTTTTTTGTGAACGTGTTTTGATGACATAATTTATATAAATAATTAAATCGTGATCCGGAAAATACTTTTTAATATACGAGAATTTAATATTTATAACTCTTAACTTCATTTAAAATAAAATAAATCTCAATTCAAAGTAAAAATTTCATAAATGCCCATAAAAATAGCTCAATATTTCATTAATTTAATTTAATTTAAAAAAAAGTGAATATTACAATATGCACCAACTTAAATATAATAATTAAAAAAAATTAAAAATTATAACCACGTGAATAAATTATATTATATGACTCAGAATCTTTTTAATTATAATCTTAAATGACATGATTTGATGATTAAATATTAGATGTGTAATTATACGATGATAGGTTTTTAATTCATAAATCGTCTCAACTCGCCAACAAAATGTTACGGAATTTATTATATAATATATGAAATAATTAATATAACGTGATACCGTATCTTACTTGAAAATGATACATGTACATGTTTTGAAATTTCATTAAAAATAATTAATATGATAAGGTTAAAGTGAGAATCCATGTGAGTGGAAGCCTTGGGAGCATAAAAAGAGACTGTTTTCAATTCAAACAACTGATTCTCGACGGCGAATCTATTCGATTTTTAGGCAAGTTCTAAGCAGCCAGCTAACTTAACTTAATTAAATAATATCTTAAATCCTAACAAAAATATAAAAATTAAACCTCGATATTCACATAAAAAAATATAAATTAGAAAACCTATCAATTTTAACCCTGTATTATATCCATAATTTCAGATAATCTTCTCTATTAAAAAGCTGACAAACTGAACCATGTACTATAATTCTGTTATTGGCATACACCTTTCGTCGACAATTCCGTTCACTTTCTATTTAAAAAATAAAAGGTATTTTAAAAAATTATCAAACGATATTTGATTTACTTGAAACTTTTACCACATGTTTAGTACTTGATGGAAGGATAATGTGCAAATTTTCGTGATTTTTTGAACATCTGTACCATTTATTGTAATTTTGTTTTGTTATTTTATAAAAATATTATAATAAATCATACAAGTATTAGAAAAAACATGAAAATTTTTTCCTTATCTCTACATAATGTGGTGAACATTTCAAATAAATTGAATATTGTTTGTTATTTTTTTTAAAATTAATTTATAAAGTAAAGAAGAAATTGAGATTAATTTTAAAAAAAATACTAACAAATATTCAATTTACTTGAAAATTTTACTACGTATTCTCCATATTAAGGGAAGATAATCATAAAATTTTCTAAAATTTATAAGATTTATTCTAATATTTTTATAAAATAATAAAATAAAATTACAATAAATCGTAAAAGTGTTTAAAAATCATAAAAATTTTAAATTATCTTCGCATCATGTAGTAAATATGTGATAAGAGTTTCAAATAAATCCAATAACGTTTGATATTTTTTAAATATAAATTTAACAAAATTATTGACAGAAGGTCAAAGCCAATAGCAAAATTTTAGTATAGGGTTTGTTTTATCAATTTTTTATTAGTAAAATAGGCTACTTGAAATTACGTGCATAGGTACAGAGTTAAAATCGATAAATTTTCCTTTAAATTATTAGAAAAGAAGCTTGAATTTAGACATTTAGAAGGGGGAATGAGCAAAAGCATCCAATGGAACCTTATCTTATATGGAACTGGAACCATACATGAAATACAAGCAACTACACGTCACAGTCAAGCCAGTCTCTTTATTCAATTATTATGCTTTTCTTTTTCTATCAGAGGCCACAAGGAGAAGGAGAAGGAGTAGGAGCAGGACACCTATATTTATTATTTTTTTAACTTCATAAAACATGCTACAGTGACGTATTTCTGTCATGCATGGGACTCCCTTCCCATCTGCTTTTAGCGTCTGAATTTTCCCGGAAATTTTTCGATTTGGGGGGAAAAAGGTGAAGGAAAATCACGTTTTTCTGTTTTGATGGTGATTACCAGTTAGTTAAATCTATGGCGATTGGCGCTCAACTATTGAAAGCACTTTCTCCTCCCGCCGACTCACGATTTTTCACACCATGGGTACCCTTTTCAAAGCTTTCCCTTTTGCCTCCTAGTCTTCTGCTTTTCTTGGCTTCAACTCCACCCAACACTCTTCACTTCAGGAATCGGAGCTCAAGGTCTTCGGTTTTGAAAATGAATCCTCTCCGATGGGAAAAATCCGTCCTTCTGTTTGTCTTCTTCTTCCAGCTTCTAGCTATGGTGGTTTCTCTGGGCAACGACTACGAGATTCTCCTGCGGGTCAAGAATTCTCTGCTGGACGATCCCACCGGCAGTCTTCAGAATTGGGTTCCCAACAGTGACAAGAATCCCTGCGGTTGGAGCGGCGTTGCCTGCGATTCTCCCAATAATTCCGTTGTTTCAATCGATCTATCCAGTCTTGACATCGGCGGTGGGTTTCCGTTTGATTTCTGCCGGATTTTGACCTTGCAAAATCTGTCTCTCGCCAACAATTACATCAATGGTTCGCTCGTATCCCACTCCCTCACTCTCTGTTCAAACCTGCGTCTATTGAACCTCACCAGTAACCTTCTCGTTGGTGAATTGCCGGAGTTTTCGCCGGGATTTAGTGAACTTCTGATTCTGGATCTCTCCAGCAACAACTTCACCGGAGATATTCCGGCCAGTTTCGGCCGATTTCCGGAGCTACGTGGTCTCTTTCTCTCCCAGAACTTGCTCAGTGGCTCCTTCCCTTCGTTCTTATGCAATCTCACCAAGTTAACTCGGCTAGAGCTCGCGTACAATCCTTCCATGGCCGGTCCTTTACCTGTGGACATTGGGAATCTCACCAAGCTTGAAAATCTGTTTGTAACGTTGACTAATCTCGTCGGAACTATCCCGGACTCGATCGGGAATCTTGTGTTGCTCCAGAACCTCGATCTTTCTGAAAATTCTCTCTCTGGAGCAATTCCTAGTTCGATTGGCGGATTACTGAATGTGGTTCAGATGGAACTCTTCGACAACCAACTCTCCGGTGAACTGCCCGCGAGCTTAGGGAATCTGTCTAACCTCCTTAGAATTGACCTCTCGCAAAACAATCTCACCGGAAAGTTGCCAGCCAACCTTGCTGGATTGCCGCTTGAGTCTTTGAATCTAAACGACAATTTTCTCATCGGCGAAATCCCATTTAGCTTAGCCTCTAATCCTAATCTAGTGCAACTGAAGCTTTTTAACAACAGCTTCTCAGGGCAATTACCGGAATACCTCGGCCGGAATTCCGAACTAGAGGATTTCGATGTCTCCACCAACAGTTTCTCCGGTGGGTTACCGAAGTACCTCTGTTACAGGAAAAAGCTTCGACGCTTAATCACTTTTAGCAACGGCTTCTCCGGAAGCTTGCCGGAATCTTATGGCGACTGCAGCTCTCTCTATTATGTGAGAATCGAGAACAACCAACTTTCTGGAGAAATTCCGGCCAGTTTCTGGAGCTTTCGTGAGCTCGAACACCTTCAGCTGGAAAATAATCGATTTGAAGGCCCTCTCTCGCCTTCAATTTCTGGCGCTCGCGAACTCACCGCTTTTCTGATATCTGGTAACAACTTCTCCGGCGAATTGCCTCCCGAAATTTGCCAATTGGGTAAACTCGCACGTTTAGACGTGAGCGGAAACATATTTTCCGGCGAAATTCCGTCGTGTATAACCGAACTGAAGAAACTGCAGACGCTTGATATGCAGGAGAACATGTTTGCGGGCGAGATACCGAAAACAGTAGTTTCTTTGCAAGAGTTGGCCGAGTTAAATCTTTCAAAAAATCGCTTGACCGGAGAGATTCCTGCCCAACTAGGAGATTTGCCGTCCTTAACGTACTTAGATCTGTCAGAAAATTTACTCACCGGGGAAATCCCATCGGAGTTAACGAAGCTGAATCTTAACCAGTTCAACTTATCGGGAAACAGACTATCCGGGGAAGTTCCTTCCGGTTTCAACAACGAACTGTATCTTCCGAGCCTAATGGGCAACCCGGATCTATGTAGCCCCGACTTGAACCAGCTACCTCTTTGCCCGAAGTCCAAACCCGCTTCTTTCTATATTGTAATTGTATTATCTATACTCGCTTTCCTCCTTGTCGGATCTCTCGTGTGGGTCCTCAAATCGAAGTGGCGGGTCTTCTCTGGAAGATCCAAAAGCTCCTGGAAGGTCACCATTTTTCAGCGGGTCGGGTTCAGCGAGGAAGACATTATTCGTAATCTAACAGCTCAGAACTTGATCGGAGAAGGAGGGTCTGGCCGCGTCTACAAAGTGAAGCTCAAAACGGGTCAGACGGTAGCTGTGAAAAGATTATGGGGAGGAAATAAAGAAGCCGACAATGAATCTGTCTTCAAATCGGAGCTGGAGACTTTAGGCCGGATCCGCCATGGGAACATCGTGAAGCTTCTCCTCGGCTGCAGCTCCGTTGCCGGAGATCGGATCCTGATTTTCGAATACATGGAGAACGGAAGCTTAGGCGACGCATTGCATGGCGAAAAAGGAGGGGCTTTTCTGGATTGGCCGACGCGGTTAAGTATAGCAGTCGGTGCGGCCCAGGGATTGGCGTATCTGCATCATGACTGTGATCCGGCGATCGTTCATCGGGACGTGAAGAGCAATAACATACTTTTGGACGAGGAGTTTGGCCCCCGGGTGGCTGATTTCGGACTAGCAAAGAGCTTGCAGCGGAAGGTGGGTGACGGCGGCGGCGATGGCCCAATGTCTCGAGTTGCAGGGTCGTACGGCTACATTGCTCCCGGTGAGTAACTTGATCTCATCAACCGTAATTTTTATAGGTTGGGTGGTTAAACTGAATTCAACTGAATTACTTGCAGAGTACGGTTACACGATGAAAGTGAACGAGAAGAGCGACGTTTACAGCTTTGGAGTTGTGTTAATGGAGTTAGTGACCGGAAAAAGGCCGAACGACGGCTTGTTCGGGGAGAGCAAGGACATAGTGAAGTGGGTTGCAGAGGCAGCTTCGTCATCATCCTCGTCATCTTCTTCGTCATTTTCAGAAGAAGAAGAAGAAGGGCACCATGGAACAAACTTGAATAAAATTATAGATCCAAAGCTGGGCCAGTCCAGCTGCAATTATGAAGATATTGAGAAGGTCATAAACGTAGCTCTTCTCTGTACCTCTGCATTGCCCATCAACAGGCCGTCCATGAGAAAAGTGGTGGACATGCTTAAAGACCAGAAGAGAAACCTCGTACCAACTGATGAGCTCAATGTTAAGAATTAACATTATATAGACAATAATAGCTTTTGGATTTAACTTGCTTATATACTAATCTTTACTCTAATCCAAGCATAAATTTTTGTGTACTAACGATGGAGGGCGAACCAATTTTGGTGATCTAAAGTCTTGTCTATCGATCTCAGACCAACGAATCCATCGTGGGAGCCATCCATGTTTATTTGTGCATCGATGCTCGCTCTTTACGAAATTGTATGGTTCATCCATAAATGACGAGGGAACCTTAAGTGTGAATGGAGACTTTAAAAGTCTCCATTCACGGCAAGAAGAAAACTTCTTCTTCTTGCAGCATTCGTTTCTTTTTTTTAGGAATTGTGTTCCCTTCAAGTTCTATAAATAAAAGATTGAAGGGAGTCTTCTTCATCCAAAGATGCGGGAGATGAAGATGTTTTCTGAAAAGTGAGAAAAATAGTGAGGGTTTTTGAAGGGTGAAAAAATAAAGAGTGTGAGAAAAAAATAAGTGAGCTGTTTTTGTGTTCATTGAAAATTCTAAGTTTGTTGATTTCTTTTAGTGAATATTTTCTACAATATTTGATACCTAAAAAAATATTGTAAATCCTATTTTTCATCGTGAGATCTTTTTGGGTTTGGTTCTTGTAGTTTTTTTTCGATTTGAGTTTCCACGTAAAATTCTCGGTGTTCATTTTAGCCATTATTTCTATTACTTCTTGGCTATTATAAATTTTTGGTGTGAGAAAATATTTTTCTTATTTTTCGGATCGCATCTGTTATCATTTTTCATACCGCTTATGTAGTGGTGTAATTCTACTGTGTAAGTGAGTTCTGTCTAGAAAACAAGATTTTAAGTGAGACAGTTTGCGACTCTTTCAGTCTTTCCTGAAAACTTACTTATACAGGTAATTCTGTCTAAAGAGACTGTCAATAACAGTTTTTCCTAGGCATTATCCTGATTAGTATTCTCCATATTTTACAGCGGTGACATTATTATTATTCCCACCGATTTCATTATTTTCCTAACAAGTGGAATCAGCGCCTCATTATTATGGCAAGAAATATTGAAATTGAAAAATTCAGCGGAAATAATTTCTCCTTTTAGAAATTAAAAATGAAGACGCTATTGCGGAGAAATGATTGTGCTATAGCCATCGGTGATAGGTTGACGAACGTTGAAGATGAAAAATAAAACAAATCTTTAGAGCGGCAACATTATTATTGTTCCCACTGATTTCGTTATTTTTCCAACCAGTGGAATCAGAGTCATTATTATGGCGAGAAAAATTGAAATTGAAAAATTCAACGGAAATAATTTTTCATTTTAGAAATTAAAAATGAAAGCATTGTTGCAGGAGATGGTTGTGCTATTGTCATCTGTGACAGATCTACAAACGTTAAAAATGAAAAATGGAACAAATCAGATAGGGATGCTATTGTCATTTTATATCTAACTCTAGTAGATGAAATTTTGTCAAATATCTCAGAAAGTACAACTACCAAACAGATATATGATACGTTGACAGAACTATATGAGGCAAAGTCGTTGTATAATAAAATTTTCTTGAAAAGAAAATTATATATTTTTCAAATGTCAGAGTCGACAATGGTGACTGGCCACATCAATAATCTAAACACATTATTTTCTCAACTTACAGCATTGGAGCACAACATTGACGAAAATGAACGAGCCGAACTTTTACTTCAAAGTTTGTCTGATTCTTACGATTACCTCATTATAAATTTGGCCAACAGTACTGTAAAGACAAAATTGATATTCAATGATATTGTAGCAACGATTCTTGAAAAAGAAAGCAGACGGAAGAACAAGGAGCACTCTTTCGTGGAGGCCTTATCAATAATAAGTGGAAGATTAAAGGAATGTAGGTTTTCTGGAGCTAGCACGTTAGACAGGTCAAACTCGAGGAGTATAAAGGGCATAAAGTGTTATGATTATGGCAAAATGGATCACATGAAAAAGGATTGTTGGAAATTAAAAAAAGAACAAGGCACAGAAGGTGCTAAAGGAGAAACGAAGAGTACGGCTGCAATTGCCTCTGAGGGTGAAGATGTAATTATATGTGAAGATGTTGTCTATCTCATGACTTATGAATCATGTTGAGTATGTGATTCCGGTGCATCTTATCATGTTACTGCAAAAGCAAATTATTTTACATCTTACACCAGTGGCGATTTTGGCATTGTTAAAATGGGAAACAGTCACGTTTTCAAAATAATTGAAAAGAGGACATCAGTATCAAGACCAACACAGGTTGTGAGTTGGTGCTTAAAGGTGTCAAATATGTTCCGGATATTACACTAATCTAATATTAGTTGGCGCTCTTGATGATGCCGGTTGCAAGAGAAAATTTACTGATAGTAAATGGGAACTCAGCAAAAGCTCGCTAGTTGTAGCGAGAAGAATCAAAGAATCTAGTTTATATGTGACTTAAGTGACTGTGAAGGAAGCATTTGTCAATGCTGCACAAGATTAATCGTCCATAAAGTTATGACACAAATGGCTTGGTCACATGAGCGAAAAAGAACTTCAATTGTTTAGCAAGAGAGAATGTGTGACACATCTCAGACATATATCTTTGCTAAATTGTATTCCCTGTTTGGCTGGAAAACAACACAAATTTTTGTTTTAAAAGAATTTTGCATTGAGGTAACCAGAAGTGTTAGAAGTAATCTATTCAGATGTCTGTGCCCAATATATTGCGACATTCATTGATGATCACTCGAGAAAAATTTGGGCTTATGCACTCAAATAAAAAATGAGGTGTTTAACGTTTCAAACAGTTTCATGCTTTAACATAGCGAGAAACTAAAAAGAAGTTAAAATGCATTTGCACAGATAATTGTAACGAATATATGAGATCATTCGACGATTACTGCAAGATGTACGGGATCAGACAAGAAAAATCAGTTTCAAAGACTCCTCAACTAAATGGTGTTGCAGAAAGAATGAACAGAACAATCATGGAAAAGATAAGGTGCATGTTATCACATTCAAAACTTCTCAAAACATTTTGAGAAGAATAATTAAAGACTGTAGTAAAAATCATTAATTTATCTCCATTAGGGCCTCTGAGTGGAGAAGTGCCAAATAGACTATGAACTGGAAAAAACGTCTCTTATAAACATTTAAAAGTGTTTGGTTACAGAGCGTTTATCTATATTCCAAAAGATGAGAGGTCCAATCTAGACAACGAAGCTAAGGAATGCATATTCTTTGAATACGGAAGTGATGCATTCAGATATAGGCTTTAGGATCCGGTTGCTAAGAAAATTGTCAGAATCTGAGATGTTGTCTTCTTTGAAGATCAGACCATTGAAGACAAGAAGAAATATGTGGAGATCATTAATGAACATCTAGTAAGAGTTGGTCTAGAGAAATCAACTTTGACAGATGAGATAGTAGAGAATCTAGTGATCAAGTAGGTGATGATGTTGACCAAAGAGAAATAGAGATTTCTCCTGAATTAGTTGCAGAATCCAGGAGGTCAACAAGAGATCGTTGACCATCGAAAAGATACTCTGTGAGGACGAACTTGAGTGCTATGAAGAAACTATGGAGTATCAACAAAAGAAGAACTGGTTAGATGCGATGCAAGATTAATTGACATCATTTTATGAAAACCATACTTATGAGTTGGTTCGACTTCCAAATAGGCAAAAGACACCTAAGGGGTATATAGGCTCAAAGTTGAAGACAAAAGTTCATAAGTAAGATATAAGGCACGACTAGTTGTGAAAGGCTTTGGTTAGAAGAAGATGGTAGACTTTGAGAAAAGATTTTCACTTATCGTGAAAATGTCATCCACAAGAGTCATATTTGGATTAGTCTCAAGTCTCAATTTGGTGATCGAACAACTCAATGTGAAAATAACTTTATTGCATGGTGAATTAGAAGAAGGAATCTACATGGAATAATCAGAATGGTTTGTTATCTAGTCTGTGTAGAGCAAGTCTTATGACAATGATAGAGAAAGTTCGACACTTTTATGGTAAATCAAGGATATAGAAAAACTTTCTCAGACCATTGTGTGTTCGTGAAAAAGTTCACAGACTGTACATTCATAATCCTCTAACTTTTTTATAACATATTGATTGTGGATCTAGACAAAGAAAAGATTATTAAGTTAAAGAATCAGCTTAACAGGTTTTTTGCCATGAAAGACTTAGGATTGCCGAAATAGATACTTGGGATGAGTATCACTCGCGATAGGAAGAACGAAAAGTTATGACTATCGCTGGAGAAATATATCAAGAAAGTTCTCAATCGATTTTATATAGATAAAGCAAAGCTGCTTAGTACTCTATTTGCTCAACATTTCAAACTTACTTCCGAAAAAAGTCATTCCACTCAATAAGGAAAAGCAGAAATGCAGAGAATTCTATATGCCTCAACAGTTAGTAGCTTGATGTATGTCATGATTTATACGAAACTTGATATTTCACATTTTGTTGGAGTAGTCAGTCAATTTCTTTCAAATCCAGGCAGAGAGTATTGGAATGCAGTGAAGTAGATTCTCAAGTATCTTAGAGGTACTTCTGAATACAGTTTGTGTTTTGGAAGTAAAGAATCTTTATTAATAGACTATACTGATGCAGATATGGCTGGAGACATTGACTTCATAAGATCAACATTAGGCTGTTTTGTTACATTTGGAGGGCGAGCAGTTTCATGGCAATATAAGCTGCAAAAATCAATGATATTGTCTACAACAAAAGATAAGTTCATTATGGCTACAGAAGTCTGTAAAGAAATTTTATGATGCAAAAATTTCTAACAGAATTGAGTTATCAGCAAGATAGTTATATCTTATATTGTGACAGTCAAAATGCTATTCATTTGAGCAAGAACTTAAGCTTTCATTCGAAGTCGAAACACATAGATATTAAATATCATTGGATGCAAAATATGTTGAACAACAAACAAGTGTATCTTAAGAAGATTCACACGGTTGACAATGACTCAGATGTGATGACAAAAACTTTATAAAGAAATAAACATGAATTATGTAGAGGCGCAACATGATTGGAGATACTTTATCATTAGTCGGGAGGGGAATATTTGTAAGGTCTCTCCTTAAATAATGAGGGACCCTTAAATGTGAATGACAAGAAAAAGAAAAATTCTTCTTCTTTCAACCTTCCTTCCTCTTTTTGAGGAACGATGTCCCCTTTCAAGCCTCTATAAATAGCGGATTGAAGGGAGCTTCCTTCATCCAAAAATATAAGAGAAGAAGATTTTTTCTGAAGAAGGAGAAAAATAGTGAGGGTTTTTGGAAGGAGAGAAAAAAAGAAGTGTGAGAAAAAAATATATGAGGTGCTTTTGTACACATTGAGAATTCTAAAAGTGATAATTTCTCTTAGTAAATATTTTTTAGAATATTCGATATATAGAAAAATATTGTAAATCTTATTTTTAATAGTGAGATCTTTCTATATTTGGCTCCCGTGATTTTTTTTTCTTGGTTTGAGTTTCCATGTAAAACTTTAGGTGTTCATTTTAGCCACTATTTCTTTTACTTCTTAGCTATTATAATTTTACGGTGTGAGAAAATATTTTTGATATTTTTCAGATCGCATCTGCTGTCATTTTTCGTACCGCTTATTTAGTGGTGTAATTGTACTGTAAGTGAGTTCTGTTTAGGAGATTAAATTTTAATTGAGACTATTTATGATCTCTCTAACATTTTTTGAGAACTTATTTGGAAAGTTAATTTTGTCTAAATCGATTGCCAAAAACAATTTATTTTGGAATTATTTTGATTAGTACTCTCTACATTTTATAACAGCGACATTATTATTGTTTTCACTGATTTCGTTATTTTCCTAACAGGAATATCAACATTGACGTCTTACTTAAGTATATGGGTCGCAAACTCACATATAAGTGTGCATGTAGAAATCAAATTCAAGTGTGGCATGAGCCAATGAGGTGAAGTAGGTCTTACGGTCGGCCATTTGATGACTAGGAGTGTAATTGTATAAAGCATGAGAAGAGATGCAATTCAAAATTTTAATTAACTAAAGCAAGAACAAAACATATGAATATTGTTTGATATGGACTTTGTATTCCTATAAAAAGAACATTATGTTCGGGTGAATGTAATTATATATTTTTACCTTCTTACTTAATTAACGTTAATCTATCGAACTAATCATCTCTCTCTCTCTCTCTCTCTCGTTTTGGCCTGGTTACCCCGCCTCCGAATCCGCACCTATAAATATACCAATTCCTCCTTCCTCTCTCCAGTTCCCTTCTGCCATCTCCTATGGCGGAACCAACTATTTCTCAATCTCAACACCTCAATCACAGATTTTACGCCAAACCTCGACCGCCCAAACTCCCCTGCTTCTCCTTCGCCGCCTACGCCAAATCTCTCATTGCCCACCTCACGTCTCTTGATATTCCGGTTCTCCCCGGCCTTTCCGAATCGGAATTCGATTACGTTGAGTCGGCTTTTGGCTTCTCTTTTCCTCCAGACCTCCGCTCCATTCTCCTGGAAGGTCTCCCCGTCGCCCATGGCTTCCCTAACTGGCGCTCTTCCTCGTTTCAGCAGCTTCACATTCTTATCAAACTCCCCCGGCTGTTTCTGCTCAAAGAGATCTCTCACCGGAACTATTGGTGCGATTCGTGGGGACACCGACCGGATGATCGGAACCAAGCCTTGGCCATCGCTGAGCGGTTGTTTGACGAAGCTCCTCTCCTCGTCCCGGTTTATAGAAACTGTTATATTGCTTCGTCGCCGAACATGGCGGGTAATCCTGTGTTCTACGTTAATGGAGGAGACGTTCGCGTTTTGAGCTACGACTTGGCCGGGTTCTTCCAGAGAGCCGAGTTTCTTCACCTCGGCGATTACGGATTATCGGAATGCTTCACGAGAATATCGGCGATCAACACGCCGGCATGGACGGCAACAGAATCGAGGAGGATTAAGTTCTGGACGGAGCTTTCAGAGAGAGGGAGGAAGGTGAAGGCGCGTGAGGACACGCATGGATGGTGGACAGGGGGAGGACTGGGTATGGACGGGTGCATGGAACAGGCGTTTTGGAGACTGAGAGATGGGGGGTGGAGAGAGGAGGAGGTCACAGAGATGATGATGATGAACGATGTGGATGAAAACTCAAGCAGCTTGCCCACCTTGATGAACGGTCCAGATGACTTGAAAGCCGCGTCCACGGCTTTACTACGTGGGGGGTGGGCCATGGAAGATATAGCGTACACGCTGGATCTTCCGGACAATCCAACCAATGGCTTTCCGGAAAGGGAGTCAACGTTTGAATTTCAGCCAACTGCTCCGACGTGGACAAGCGGGTCATCCCTCGGGCCCCACAAAATTCTGATATTCGGGTCTCCTAGTAACCATTAGATAATTACGAGGCTTTAATTATTTGTAAATATTAGGAGGGTTATTATCTCTTATTAATTTTGTCGTTAAACTATTAATAAATAAAATAATAAAGCAGAGCAGAAAATTATTTAATAATAAAAAAATTCTTGACTAATTTAAGCGCATTTATTTTATTGGAAGGTAAATTTCAAAGGACGCGACTTCTTAGGCACATACTCAGCTGACGTGGTCTACTTAATTAACAAAAAGATCAACGTCCTGGATTGACTGGCGTAGGAGACGTGGCTGTTGGATGAGCCTCTCTCCAAAGTGGTCAAACTGCAGGTCCTGTGTGAAACCTTCAAAAACTTTCTAACTCCGGACAAATTAAGTTTCAACCAAACATTGACAGGTTCGAAAATGTCATTTAATGAGGAAATGACTCGTCCGGAGAGATTATAGTCTTTAATTAGAGCAAAAATATATTAAATTAAACTAATTAACCTAATTTTTAATGAAGATGAGGCCATCCTGAGGGTCGTTCGGGTTGTAGGCTATCAATTGTACTAGTGTATATGGGCCTCCGCCTCATTCTGTTGGATAAATAGTCAAATATTATGCATATTACATATTGCTTCTGTCTATTCTTGGACAGAACTTGAACTTTGTGTTAATTATTCACACACGCATATTTCCAAATAAACATATTTTGTTTAATGACACTAGAATCTCCTGCCATGATCATAATTAGATTTCCATGTTAATTTGAAAAAATTCCTAAACTATAAATCTTAATAATTAAAATCTTAAATTATCTAAAACGTAACAGGAAGTCGATCATCTCTCGTTTCGTCCAGTGCTTACGTGGCGTTGAATGAGAGGTCAATGTGGGAGGCAAGGACCTCCCGTCTAACATGCACTGTATGTATTATGG
>CM039526.1:319203-378062 GCA_022433055.1 Begonia peltatifolia | reverse complement strand
TGGGGGAGGGGGGAGGACATTGCCCAAGAACGAGAGGTCGATTCCCGACAGTATATAAGAAATCGCCTCCCTTCGACCCCCATCACAATTTTGAGCAGAAATCCTACCATTTCATGCTCGTATCTTGTTGCGTTCTCCATCCCCAATCATTTTCTGCAAATATCATAAAAAAAAATACACAATTCCGAGTTTGAAATCGTCAACATCCCCAATTCAGCCTAAATCGTCAAATTTAAGTTAAAATGACTTCTAAAATTACGATTAAATGAAAAAGCTGCTCCGTCACAAGGAGGTCCTTCGTGAGGTGGCCCGATCGAACGTGTCACAAGGAGGACAATTTCTAGGGGATCTGACAAACCGGCCACCGTCGTCACAAGATGTTCTTGATTTGGTGTGACGGCTATGGGTGGGCAGAACTGACCCGGAACCGAAAGACCGGACTAGGCAACGGTTCGGGCCGGTTCTTGGTCAGTTCCTCCTCCCTTGGAACTGGTCCCGGTTCCATGGGACGCGAACTGGGGACCGCAGTTCCCAGTTTAGGAACTAGGCTGTGCCATGGGAGCATCACCCCATGGGTCAACCCAAAGAAAATGAGTTATCTGGGTCGGATAATCTAAAGAGTAAAGGCAGCAGTCGGCTAGTCACCAGTCGCCACTGCTGAGTCGCTATGTAACACCCGAAACTTTTACCACGTTCTTAAGTTATGTTTTGTGCATAATTTGTTAAATCGAATGTAAATTATTAGAAAATTTAAAAGGGCATGATTGAATGAAATGGGTAAGAATTTTAGTGATGATAAGGGAGGAAAACAAGAGAGAACAAAAGAGAGAATGAAGAAAATAGTTATGCCTTTCACGTTTGAAATCAAATGGAAAAGAAGGAGAAACAAAGTTAAAAAGTCAAGGAAATAAAAAGGGAGGAAAAGAAATAATGGGGAAATTCTAGTTTGACTGAGTCGAAACTTCAATTTCACCATTAACATCCTCACGTTAGGTTTACTTAAGAATAGATGTTCTGAAGGTTTAAAGTGAGGAGAGAGAGAGTATGTGGTGGTCAAATGAGATTTTGCCATCTCATTATTCTTTATATATTTATCACTATTGGTAAAGTGAAATTTGGGATTTCTATTGAAGACATTTCTCTCTTGTGAAAGCTCCTTCTCCCTTCTTCATGTTCTCAAGATCTTCACGCCAAATCCCTATCTCTTCTCAAGATTAAATGTTAGTTTTTGTTGGGTTTAGTAGTTAGTAAATTCTTTAGTTGTTTTGATTGTTAAAAATGGAGTTGGTAGAGTTTATGGAGAGTTTAAGGAAATCCTAAATGGAAGCTCGAAAATGTTGATTCTTTGTTGGATTTTATTCTTCTAATTGATGCTTTAACATGTTAGGGAAGCATTTGAGTGATAGTATTGGATAAGGTTTAAGGATTTGTTGATGTAATGTGAAATCTGGAAAATTAGGATTAATGGAGGGCAGTTTCTATCTTTCATGGTATTGGTTGATCTAATTGTGTTGGTTTGAAAAATGGTTTTTACTATGAGAAACTAGACACTTTAAGGTTTGCATAACATTTTGATTCATCGAATTCGGACAAGTATTAAGTTAGATATGACTTTCCGAAGTTGGTCAAAAAATGAGGCAATTTCGGATTTTGGTTAATTAAGGTTTACTTGTGGATTTTCTCTTAGATGTCATGAATCTGATTTTGAAGAAAGTGAAATTGATGGAATGTATTGAACTGTTATGTTATAGGTTTTCAATTATTTTGGTTTAAAGTGTGATCGACTAAAATTTGCTACGGACGCAGGTAAGTAGAATATGCCTATTGCCTTCGAGCCTACAAATAGTAGGGTATATTGCATGTTTATCGTATATTGCGTATGTCATGCATCATGTTTTAAAAAGAATACGAAAAGGAATTTACATGTGTTTTATGAAACGGTATGCTATGATACGAAACAAGAACGAAACTAACAGCTATAATTCTTTGAGGAAAGTCATCCGCCCTTCAAATGAGCATAAGAATGTAAAGATTTGGGAAAAGTGATTCGCTTCTCATCTAGTATAAAGATCAGAGAAGCTAATATAACTCATTGAGTAGATTTTTTGAGGGAAGTAATTTGCCCCTCAAATGAGCTTGAGAATTGATGCTTTGAGAAAATTGATCTGCTAACAAAATATCTAGTATGAGTATCAGACCATGTAAGGAAACGAGAACGAAAACTAGAACAAAATGTGAATGTAGAAATTGCATATTTGGATTCATATATTGTTTTTATTTCATTTCATGTATTTCTCTACTTACTTAGCATTACACTAATAGATGAATTCTGTGATGTAGGTGACGACGAGGTAGTTGGTGAGTTTACGGACCAAGTTCAGGACTAGGAGGTAGTTGGAGGAGTACGCTCATGCGACGATCAGGCCACTAATAGGGCGATTTAACCATGGAGCGTATGTAAAGGTTTTGAAATACGTGTAGTTTTTAAAATCTCTTTTGATGTATAGTTGAGTTTTAAACGCTAGTTTTGAACCGGCTTGATGTATAAACATATTTTGAAGTTATTTGGGAAAAATACAGGTATTTAAGTTTCAATTATTTAAGCGTATGTTGTCCGTTTTTTTAAAGTGGTAAATTTTAGTTAAGACTACTAGTATAAAGTGTCGACCTGTATACATAGCTGTCGACCGAACTAGGTAAATTTCGATCGCGAGGGTCGACTTACGAAAACAGAACTAAACTAAATGTCGACTTGTGTGTGTAGGTGTCGACCGGTTAGTGTAAAAATGATAAAAGTGTCGACCACGAGGTTCGACCGGTGCAAATAGAAAGGATTAGGGTGTCGACCTGTGAAAACAGGTGTCACGCTATTAGTGAAATGAGTATAGAGGTGTAGACCGCAAGGTTTGACCGGGGCAGACAAAGAGTATTAGAGTATCGATCGATGCCAACAGGTGTTGACCTGTGCAAACAGAAGCGACTGAGGTGCCGACCTATGTATACAGGTGTCGACCTTTATTTGCATAACGGGTCAAGTGTCGACCGAATATCTCAGAGGTCGACCGGGTTCTTTTTATTTTTTTAAAACTTGAAAGTGGTTTAGATTTTCATATAATGAGTCCTCTACGCAGGAGTTGTCTTCCGCTGCAAAGGTTTAAATGTTTTAAACGATGACGTCTTAAGGCAAGGAATAGATTTTAAATGTTTTTTTTTCTCAAAAAGTTTTAGTACGAGTACGTAATCGAGTGTCGATTCCGGGTTCAAACAACTTGGGTCGGTACGAGTCAGTAATTCTAATCAGTGAACTGGAAACCAGTGGATTTTCGGGGCGTTACAGAGTTGGTATCAGAGCAAACCGAGTTCAGATAACTCGGGGTGTTACATGCTGGTTGACTTCTCACTTCTCAGCAAAGAGCAAAGAGCAAACTACAAAGACAGACTTTAGTTCAGATTTCAGAACCTCCTGTGCCGTTCTGCGACCTTGTCGAGTGTCGACTCCCGAGACCTCGAGAGGCGAGACCCGCCTGTCTCTAGAGTCCCGACTCTCTCTGGAGTCTCAACTCTCTCTTCTGACGACCGACTCCCGACTCCCAAGTCCTAACTCTTTCTCTGCTCTGAAAGTATTTTTCTTCGCTTAGTGGGAAAGAAATAAAAATAGCCAAATTCATAAAACAAAACCTAAAAACTAGAAAAAAGTCCAATAAAATAACCAAAAAATGATGAAAAAGGAAAACATTCAGAGCATGGAAGAATGAAACCTATCAGAAGTGTCTTGAATAGTGGGTGGAGGCTCTTCATCTTTCTTAACACCGAAGACCCTCTTCATCTTTCTTTCCTCCTCGGTTTCTCCCCTAGGTATTCACAGTTCGACTCAACATGATGAAAATATGCCAACAAAATCGAGAAACGTGAAGAAGAGAAATAATGGGCAGATGCGAAGAATGATTTCTAGGGATTGGATGATTGATTCCAATGCTTAAAATTTCATCCCTGTGTGACGAATTTTCAGAGTCAACATGCGAATATCGTAGACGTCTGAATTTTTCATATATTTAAAAATAAATAAATTAAAATATATGGGAGGAACGGGTACCGAACCGATTCCTCCCAGGGCTAGTTCTAGTTTTAGAAAAATAATTCCTGAACCCTATAGGCCAGTCTGTACCCACCCCTAGCGACGGCAGCCAACTGGATACTTGTCTAATAAATTTCGTAATCAGACATGTCAAAAGCAGTTAAGCGGGATATGTCAAACTGCTTGGTTATTTATTCAAATACTATCAACTTTAGAGATTGTGAGTTATTAGAGATCAAGAAGATATTTGATAGAATCGCCCTACACAAAGTGTATGGACAGCTGCAATAGAATTGTTCATTTGTTTTATCCGAACTTGATCGCCACTGGGAAGGGAGGATGTTTGAAGACGTACATCCTCGTTACAGAGATATTGATACCTCTATAGACGATTAATGAATTGCTTGAGTTTACTGAAGTAGGGATTGAGGTGGAGAGATATTATTATGCTTCTTGAGACTGAATTTTTCTGATCAGTTGAGGGAATTAACTTCCTTAGGGAAATTCATTGAAATGCCAATATCAGAGGGTTCGTGAAGACAAAATCTTGGGATTTGCACATCAAATCTTGGGTTATTCACAATCTGATAACCCAAACTATTCTACCGTGGGATGGACATAAAGATCTCATTAGTTGCATAGATCTCTATATGATGGAGAAGTTATACAACATGAAGATATTCGATCTGGCTTCGTCATTTTATGGCATATGCATGAGATCGGTTGGACATGCAACAAGAATATGCCATACGGCACGTTAATACAGAAGATCATCATGCGAGCTCAGGTTCATCTACAGATCGAGGAGCAGATGCGAGCATTGAGATCTAGCGATGTATTCGATAGGCTTCATTTGATTCAGATAGCCCTAATTGAAGTTGACGATATTTGGGTGTTTAAGAGAGATCAGAGAACCTCTACCTTTGTTGATGTTCCTATGAAGGCTGCCATCGTATGACCATTATCCCTTTAGATGGCTAGTAGGTTGGACATGATGAAGTAGATGATAGAGTTCTTTGTCGGCAGAGTTGAGGAGCTAACTGTCACCCAGAGCTAACTATCATCCAAACCCTCATGGATTGGATGGAGTAAGACGACGCCGATGACGTTCAACCGTAGTTTAGTTTATGTTTTTTTTTCTTATTCATTTTATGTACCTTACTAAATGTTTGTACTTTAATTTACGCTATCAGTATTACGATTGTTCTTTATTTTATGTTTGTCATTTAGTTTGTTCTATGTGGTGTATACTTGTACTTTATTTTATGACTGTACTATAGTGGTACTTAATTATCTAGAATTTATTATTGGTTATAAAATTGTGATTTCAATATGCAAGAATTATTTGAAACTATTAATGTAAGAGTCATAAAACAAAAGAAACTTTGCACATTTTTTACACTATATCTCACTAAATTACACATTATAATAAATACATAAATTATAGCTGGGATAATCATTCATTTTTGCCTCTGCAGTGTGTAGAAGATTCGTGCACATATTGAAAATTTATTAGCTAAATTTGGTGAAATGTACCTATATCCCATCAAATGTGTGAAAACCCATAAATGTGACTTGTGAAGCAGAAGCGAAAGTAGCGCCTGAAGTGGATTCTCTGTCAGTACAAGTTTGATTATTATGCCCCTAACACCAACATATATCACACGACATCGTTGAGTTCTTCGCAGTAATTGTCGAACTTGGCTACTCATCGACATCATGCACTCTTTTCTTCTTCGGCCTACCGGGTTAGCATTTTTTATGGGTGGAATGATTTGCTTAATATTATATACGGGTGGCCACATTTACTGACCACTAATATGAAGAATGAAGTGTGATTACATTTGGAGATAAGTTCTCTGGTGATAGTATTGATGAACTTAATTTTCCAGTGCTAGTATAATGAAATGAATGCAGGGAATGGAATGGACACGACATTCTAGTAAGCTCTCACTTGTAACAGTTGCACATACATGCATTCATGTCGACAACATATTGTTCGTTGCTGTTGCTGGCCTTAAATTGTCCAGCTCCCGCAAACATAACACTCTAATTTCAAGGTGTAAGTTCTAGTTTTACAAGCATTTTTCTTATCTGAGGACACAGGACGTCTGTTGACGGGAGCATCTTCTCATAGTTTTTTACAATGACTTTCGGATCATCTCAAATATGGTCAGAATTAGCTTGTTCCAGGCCGGTAATATAATTGCATTGAATAACTCGCATAAATTATTTAATCTCATTTCGCACTAGGAAATAAAAAAAAAGCATGGCTAGCCCAAAATCTAGGCTATGTGCCTCGAAGAGATGCGTGGACATCCAGGTTAATCTACTGTAATTTTCTCATTTCCACCTCAAAATGAAAAGACGTGGTAGCTCTGGCTGCATTTCATATGACATCTCTATATACTATGTCCCGAAATTGATTTTTGAAATTTGCATACATATGCTAAATGTAATAGTGGTATTTGGTTAACAGTAATTCTTGTTGTACAGCAGACAACAACTCCTAGTATTTGAAAGAACAATATAGTCAATATAAAACAATATAATTACCACAACACTCTAATATTTGAAATAAAAATTGAAAATGCATTATATATTTTGTCCATCCGAAACAAATGTCCATCTGTATCTCGATTCAGTTTGTAGGTCTTCCTTCAATAATTTCAAAAACCACGTCTATGAATCCATACACTCTGATTCCACATTAGCAATAACAATGTGATATATTCTATTATTACCATCAATGCGACGACTATTAGTAATTGGCTAGGACACGAGCCCTTTAGATGATAATCATCCAAACAGATAATAAGTCTACCACACTGTAGCAAACTAGCATTGCAAACAGTCATACACATATACATTCTTTCGAATACGCATGAATCATTATCGGCAGAGCTCATCAAGTAAGTTTGTAGACTCAAGTGCTACCTGAATTTGATCTACATATTTTTTTTGCGTACGACCATAATAGCTTGTATTGTTCGTCGCTCTTTCTTTCATTAAGTTTTCGCTCTTCATTCATGCTCTTCTGGCAAGACTTGGTGTAATGTTGATATTCAAATCTTTTCTCACTATCTTGATAATGGAAGGAATTTCTCACGTAAGTTGACTTTTGAACCTATCCAAATAATGATCTGTTGCAGTAGGATATCGATTCTCTATTTTCCTTGAATAGTTATGAGAATCGTTGAGACTTTTTATTTGAAACGTAAGCTCATTTTGCATCATCGAACCATGCAATTGTCAATCACATCCGTCTTCACACACTGTTGTCAGTTGCCAAGCTTCACAATTTGATCCCATAACTATTATTCAAAACATATTGTACTGTTTCTTCTCTTATTGCCTTTAAAGAACTATATTTTTTCTCTAAATAAAATCCCATTGAAATTTTTTCTTTTATCGGTATGATTTTCACCTCATCATCATTCGAGTCGACCGGTGTTCGAAGCTCTTAGTCTAGAATTCTCAACTTCAATTGCACCTCTGTTTCTTTATTACCTTCTAAGTGATCGAATGCTCGAAGATCATTATATATAGATGTTGAGTACGAATACCAGTCTATATTAGCATCTGGGAACTGCCCGTTATCGATCATCCTACAAAGTAGGGAGGCAGAGAACGGGGAGCTGTTGGGGGGCGATGACCCCCATGTTCCTGACCATCCTTAAAACAGGGTGGTGACCCCTAGTTCCCAACCCACATGTGTTGTTTGTTGGACGGGGGGTTTGCCCCACACATCGACCTCTGACCCAATGCCACGTAACCACACGACAAAATGAGAGGCGATCAACCTCCTGTTTGGGAGGTAAATTTAGAACGGGGGTTAATGGCTGCCGCTAACCCCCCGTTCTAGGCGTAAATTTAGATCATGGGTGATCGGCCCCCCGTTGATGCCCTATTTTAGGCGTAAATTCAGAACGGTGGGTGATTGGCTTCTCGTTGACCCACCCCTAGTTCTAGACGTAAATTCAGAACGGTGGGTGATCGACCTCCCATTTATCCTCCGTTCTTGGCATAAATTCAGACCGGAGGGTAATTAGCTCCCGGCCAGGGTTGTAACTATTACATTTGAGATAATTTAAGGTTTTCGTTATTAAGATTTTTTGTTTAGAAGGTATTTCAAATTAATCCTGTACTTTGCAATTTAAATTGATTTTTTCAATTTTTTTTTTTTTTTTTTGATAAGAAAACTTGGGAATCAATCTCAGGGGATTCCACCCAACTGAGAAAGACCTAACTTTCTCTGTTTTTTTATTCTTGATATATTAAATTAAAGAAAGATTATACTATATTAATAAAAAGTTGTTACCTTAACCAACAGTCTCAGGGGACATACTTTGTTGCCAAATATAATAACATTTTTTTATAGTTCAAGAAACAAATTTCGGAGGTAAAACAACCTTTCAACTTAAAAGTGGCTACTCATACATTATTTTTTCTAAGATATATACCCATAAAAACAATGTAATAATTTACGAGTGTTAATAAAAAAAGGAAATTAGAGGTAATCATTTCATTGGAAAAATCTGTACAAATTAATTACACTAAATCGTGAACTACAAATATTGATATTTGATAATAATATTGTAATTAACAGGCTGCAGAGGAGTTGGTGAAAGGGTTAAAAAAATGAGGGTTAGAAGAAGAAGAAGCCACTGAAAATGGTAGCTCAGAAGCACTAGCTGCAGATCTTCCATGGCCGTCTCTACCAACCCTTTCGCAAGAAGGGCAGAGACTTAGCGTCGCTGCAGTTGCAGGAATTTGCACGTAAAATGGGTGAGCTCGTTTCACAGCTTTTAGCTCTTCTACTTCCTTTTGCAGTCTCCTGTTTTCTTCAGCCAGATTCTCGCAGCATTTCTTCAATAGCTCACAGTCTACCTCAGTTTTCTTCACCTTCGTCCTGCAATCAACGATCATGAATACTATTGATCCAAAAACTTTTCAAGCCAATCGATTCGGGTGATGAACGATATTGGTTTTCCATGGGATTCTTGAAGAAATAGATGTAGAGAAGGAAGGAGAAGATGGTTTTACCTGGCTCTTCTATTCTGAAACCAAACTTCAACTTGTCGAGGTCGAAGATTTAGCTGTCTTGCTAAAGCTTGCTTTTGCTTCTGTCAATAGATGACCGTAGGATCAAGAGAGAGAGAGAGAGAGAGAGAGAGAGAGAGAGGGAGAGAGAGAGTATTTACTTACTGGGTTAAGAGTGCTATGCTGTTTGAAGCTGTCTTCTAAAAGAGCAGACTGTTCTTTAGTTAAGCGAAGTTTCTTTCTATAATTAGAGCCATCTTCGTCTTCATCACTAACTCTTGAGGAAACTTTCTCCGCCTCCACATCCTCACTACTAAATTCCCTCTCTCTCTTAGCCCTCCCGCTACAGAATGAAGAAACGGGGCTTAGGGCAGAAGCCTGCCTACACAAACCATCACCAGAAAGACCCAACCTCAAAGACGGGTCAGAACCGCCATTAGAGCCAATAAAGCTCAAGCTCGATTTCAAACCAGGGCCTTGGTTCGCGATTTTCGAGGTGATTTCCTCTTCACCGACCAATCCCAAGGCTAGAAAAAGGCCTTTACTGCAATTATCATCAGAGTCCATCTGGTAAAAAAACCTAGAGAGAGAGAGAGAGAGAGAGAGTGTGTTGAAATAATAGATTGGTAGTGAGAAAATGGAGGTTGGGAAGAAGATAAATATAGTTGAAAAGTTGAGAGCTTTTGGAAAGGAAGAGAAGCGAAAAGAAGAGGAGAGGAGAATGAGACATATGTGGTGGCTTTGGCTACGGGGATGATTATTAATCAATCTTTTTGAATTCAAGCAAAACATTTATTTAAGTCTTCTATCTTCTTCTTCTTCCTCATAGGTTGACAATTTTGAGACCCACCACTGTCTTCCCCATTATCTCACTGAAATTCCCTCTCTTTCTCTCTCTAAAACTGTCTTTGTCTCTCGCTATCTTCATGCTGTATAATTGATAGGGTTCACATGGCTGTGGGGGAGACAGGAGGAGAGGATGATTCTCTTTACTTGAGTTGAGCTTTCATTTTGCCATCCATTAACCTAAAAATACAAACTATTACTTCCCACGAACCTTTTTGCTACTCAGTTTCTCTTCAAATCAACCAATTATTATCCCCCCTTCTCTTTGCTGTACTTCGTCCTATCTCCACCTCTCTCTCTCAACTAATATATTGATTGATTCCAACTTTTTCAATGATTTGTGATTGTCTAGTCTTCTTGTATTGATTTAATCTATGATTACTTTTGTTTTTACAGGACAGGTTGGAAATGGTATATCTAGATTACTCTGTTTTAAATTACAAGTGGAGAGAGAGATTTGAAAAAGTAAACAAAATCCGAAAAAGAAGAGAAAAGTAAGATAGACCCCATGGAGTAGGGCTTAGTCCACGAGGGAAGGTGTGTGGGTGTGTGTTAGAGGACCCCCAATCCCCATTAAAGGGCACCTTGGAGGTCACATATCACCAAAAAATAGACCTTGCAAAGTTCAAATTCATGGTGAGAATTTGGAACAAGTGGGATTTAAGGGCATATTTTTGTGGTCCTTGCTTCTAGGCTTTCACGTGGATATGATCATGTCCTATGATCCTCTCTCTTCTCTCTACAATCACCTCTTATTCCTATCTTTCCAAGCCCTACTTTCTCTCTTTTCGCTTTTCCAATACCCCATTTACATATCTACTAGGAGGAGTTGGCGTTGACAAGCAGTGCGTCAGAATTATAGGGTTTGTTGTAGTTGTTATCCTTGTGCGGACTGGGATAGATTCTTAACGTAGAAGAACTATATTCCATGCTCCAGATCATGATTTTAAATGCAAAAAAAATTCAACACAAACCCAGTTCAAACCAGGCCTGAACCTAAAAAGTAAATCAAAACCCTACCAAACCTTCAAATCCAAGACACTCTAACTATTAGCTCAAGATTTCAATTTGATTTGACGTCAAAATAGACTAAACCTCAAATTATATAAGCATCGTAGCATTGTCAATTGTACACTGATTTTTTCTAGAATTTTATTTCTATGGTTACATGTAATCTTTTTAATTGTGTTCATAATAGAAACCCAAGGGTAGATAATAGAAGAATCTAGGAATGATCCATCAATGAACATTTACAAAACAAACAAACTATGTCCGGACGAAATTATTGACACCTTTTGCACATTTCTCTGTTTTTTTTTTTTTTTTTGAACTTGTCGGCGACATCACACATACGTGCAATACTTTTATAGGACATTTACTACGGTCCACTCCACAATACATTTTCAAAAGTATTATTCTTTTCAACTCCAACAACAATAAGCAATATAGATATAATGATAATAATAAAAATAACAAGAGTAAAGATAAAATAAAATACAGATTTTGCTAAATCCAAAACCCATTTTGTTTCTAAGCAGATCTAGGAACAAGTACAAGAACGGCCGCAACTTGCGAGATCCCCCTCTATGTCGCAGAGGCTCAAGTCCTTCAACATCTGAAACTACATTAGCCATGACTATAGTTCTGTTCTAGAATCAAGCAAACCAATTATGAGAATCAAAAGGAAATACACAACCACATGCAAGTTTTTAACATCTATTTGATAGAATGGTTCAATTTACTAACAATGTATAGTTTGATATTCGAATTGACAAAAAAAATTTCTTAGTATTTGAATTGAAAAACATTCCATAATTTAGTATTTCATTTGGTCTTTACCCTAATAATAATAATAAGGCTAAAAATCATTTTAAACCCTAAACTATGAATTTTTTTAAAAAACAAATCTTAAACCAAAAATTCTAAAAACTTAAATATTAAATTATCTGAAATGTAATAAAACAAACTCTGACGGCCGACCGATCATCGTCTATTCTCAATAACAGATGGTCATTATAAAACCAACGGTCGTCCGTTCTATCTAGTACTACGTGGCACGTGACACGTCGGTACACGGGGTTGAGGGAGATAGAGACCCCCGAGCATGTGCACCGCACGTGACTTAACAATGGTCGGTTGTTCCTCAGAACACGCTAGTCTAGGCTCTCCATTATTTGCCCAGTCAGGGGTCGGCCCACTTTTGATTCAATACTTGTCAAAGAGTAGGCTGACAATTGAGAAATTAACTAATTGTTCTTCAGAACGACCACCCGTTTTCTCAATATCAGTCCACCCGTGATTCATAGGTAGGCTTATAATTGAGAGAACAGTAGGCCGTTCGACTATACTATATAAAGAGATAACTCTACATTCTCACCTATCAACTCCATCTTCACTCTAAAACCTCCACTATATTATTCAATCTTTCGCGATTTTTCTCTTTATTAGCAACGTTGATGGATTCTGATTCGAGTAGATCAATTGATGTAGACGAGACAACAACATATGATGCTAACATGGACTGGTATTTGGATGTCACGCCCATACACGGTGATCTTCTAGCACTCAATCACTCGGAAGGTGATGGAGAAATATAAGTGCATTTGACCTCAAAAACCCAAGACGATGAGCTTCAAATACTGGTCGACTCAGAAGATGATGAGGTGAAAAACATACTAGTAAGGGAAGAAATTTCTATGAGATTTTTGTCTAAAAAATATAGTTATTTAAATGCTATTAGAGAATAAATAGTCAAATATGGTTTGCAAAATGGTTATGAAGTCAAATTCACTAAAATTGAATTTTAACGATTCACGGCAGTGTGTGAAGACGGATGTGAGTGACAAATCCGTGCTTCAATCATGCAAAATAAACTTATATTCTAAATAAAGAGGTATACTGATTCTCTCAGTTGTGTAAGGAAAAGCGAGAATCGACACGGTAAAACACAATGGGTGGCAAATCATTATTTAGATAGGTTTAAAAGTCAAACTATCCAGGAAATTCCTTCCATTATTGAGACAGTGAAAAATGATTTAAATGGTAACATTACACAAAATCTTGCTAGAAGAGCAAGAATTGAAACTCGAAAACTTAATGAATGAAAGGGCGACGAGCAATACAAGCTACTGCTATCGTACGCAGAAAAAATATTTAGATTAAATTGGGTAGCACAATGCGCCTATATACTTACTTGGTGTGCTCTGATGCTAATGAGACATGTGTATTCAAAAGAATATACATGTGTATGGCTGTTTGCAATATAGGTTTGCTGTAGTGTGACATACATATTATCTGTTTGAATGATTGTCAACATAAGCGCTCGTGTCCTGACCAATTACTCACAGCCATCAATATTGAAGGCAATGATACCATATATCCCGTTACTATTGCCAATGTGGAATCAAAGTGTAGAGACTCATGGATGTGATTTTTGCAAATATTGAAGAAAGACATACAGAGTAAAGCGGGATACAGATAACCATTTCTTTTCTGATCGACAAAATGTATAATGTATTTCTCATTGTTATTTCAAATATTGGGGTGTTGTGGTCTTTATATTGTTTTATGTTGACTTTGTTATTCTTTCAAATATCAAGTGTTGTTGCCTGTTGTGCCAGATGAATTACCGTTAATTGAACACCACTACTGCCTCCGACATATGTACGCAAATTTCAGAAACCTATTTCTGGTCAGAGTATACATAGATGTCAAGTGGAATACGGATAGGGTAACCATGTCTTTTCATTTCGAGATGGAAATGAAGAATTACATCAAATTGATCAGGATGCCCACGCATCTCTTCGAGACACAGAGCCTAGATTTTGGGTTAGTCATGTATTTTCTTCAATTCCCAAGTGCGAAATGAGATTGAATAATTTATGCGAGTCATTTAATGCAGTTCTATTACTTGCCAGGAACAAACTAATTTTGACCATGTTCAAAATTATCAGAAAGTGTTGATAACTCGCATTGTAAAAATATATGAGAAGATGCTATCATCAACAGACGTTTTGTGTCCTCAAATAAAGAAAAAGAATCTTTCTCTTAGATTTTTAGAATCGATCCATTTAAGGCCTCATGTATTTTTTTTGTTCTTGATCTTGTCATTAGTCCTCTAATATCTGAACACAGATCTTTAACTTTATGTTTGAAGTTGGTTGCACTTTGATTCACATTATCAATCGATACTTTGAAGGGTCAATCCCTAAGTGACTAATAAGGTCGATTGTTGTAGGGTCAGAACAACTACATATTGATTTATTTAGAAAAGGTTTTGTGCCTCGACAAAGTTCCCGACTGTTTGTTGCTTGCTTTTAGTTTGGATTCTAATTCCGGTAAAGGACTCATCCATCATTTCCTAGTATTAGAAAGAGATTTTCTAACATTGAGTTTTGTCATAGATTCTAACAACTTTACCAATTTTGAACGTGATCTAAATAGGGTTACTCTTGTTGATAAGAAGAGCAATTGACGTCAAGATAGGGATATTATACTATTATGCATTGCATAATGTTTTCAAAGCATTATTTTGTAGGTGCCACGTATGAAAATCTAATGGGGACCATTTGATACCACATCTGTTTTTATATATATGTACACACGTTTTACATGTTTACTTTGTACATGCATAGTTTAATTCTATTGATTATATGATACACGAGTGGTGAATCTTTTGATGCTTTAGAGAGTTTCGGTGTCAAAATATCATGAGGTTATCCCAATAAGCTATCCTAGAACATCTTCAATTGAGTGAAAATATTTTGTTTTGCATGTTACGAAGAATAGGTAATAGAGCAGCAATGACACACTTTTTGGTTTTCGTATTCCTAAACCTAATCAAAGTGTTTTTATTTGTAAGATTTTATGGATTGTTTCGTCGTTGACCTTCGAATTGTCAGCAACCTTTGTGCCATTGTTGGGTCTTCAGATTGTCGTCACATTTACTTTAGACCATGTCTTGGGTGGGACAATCGAGTCTTTTTCGATGATCGAGTCGCCTGACCCTGCATTTTTTGCTAGACCCACTTCTAGATCGTGAAATTTTTTATGATCTTGTATTACAAGAAAGAAGCTTTTTGAATGAAAATTTATGTTTATGTCATTGTTTCTTCCTTTTTGTCATTGGATTGTTGACTTTGGAATTTCCTTTAAGAAATTTGACAATAGTATGCCACCATGAAATTCCTTACCTTCTTCAAAGTCTAGGCTAACCATCATAATTAATCAGAAAATGAATTTTTTTTTTTTTTTTGGATACACAACATTATTCCTACTTTATTTTGTTGTTGAAGCTAATAAGAGAATTTGGCTTGATAAAAACCCAGCTACAATTCTTGGTAAAAGTGTTTCTTTTTTCACCATTAAAATGATCATCGTATGGTTATTGAGAATGAATCTCTATTTGATTTGTAAAAAAGATTACTAATATTTGACTTTTTAAAGAATCTTTTACCAGTGGTTGTAAATGATTGATTTTTTTTAATCTTTTTTACCTTGGTCCCGTCAGAGGAAGCCAGAAAGATTGTGAACTTACTTCTAAACATTTTAAAGATGCATCTTTTAACTATGATTTTTTTTGTTTGGCAAGTGATACTTCTTATCCGTATATATTGATTTTATTGTACGAGTAACCGTGATTCATTTTGTCACTTTTTATTATTCTTTTATTTTTGACAGAATATTATATTTCTTATATGTTATAGTTTGATGTGATCTGCAATACAGTTGACCTGACATATTCAATATTAATGTTTTTGTGATTTCTCTGTAATGATATTTGATTTGCAAAACTAAATGACGACTTGTACCTTGATTTGAATTGGTAAATTTTTATTTTATTTGTAGTTTTTCTCGAAAGGGTTCTCCACGTAAATCTCAGCGTTTTTATTTTTTGCATTTTTTTTTTCGTTTCGCATTTGATTTTTAATAATTAGTATCAGAGCAAAGTTAAAAATTTTTTGTACTCAGATCGAACAAATTTTGGAGCTTGCAATTTTGGAAAAAAAATATCTTTTAAAATAAAGGAAAGCGATTCCACGTCGCATTGTTGTTCTTCTTCGTTCATTGAGAGAAGAACAACAGAGACCACTGCTTGCCAACAGAGAAGAAGAAGAAATCATTGTTCCCACCCCGCTACTTCGGTATGCCATTTGGAAAAATCTATGCGAACAAACTTTAAAGAAAGAGGATATTGCCATCTTCGTTCTGCCATCAACAGATATCACCATCCACGGTCGCGCGACCAGCCTAGCAATCTCTCTAATCTTCTACCACTGAGCTTTGATCTGTTGTGCACCCATATGACATTGGAATTTGTCGTTCACCATTGGAATATGATTGCCTGATCTACTATTGATTGTCTGACCAACTCATTCAGTGGTCGATCAAGGAAAATTATGATCTGCTCATGAGACTTGTTCTTGGTTGAACAATGAAGAGATTTAATGTTGAATTCATTTTGTTGTTTTTCAATATTAAAAATATTTGGACTCTAATTTTTGAAGTAAGAGCTTTGGTATAGTAAAAACGCCACAAACTAGGATGGAAGCTTCGGTTGATAAGTTTAGGAAATCGGTTGATAAGTTTAAGAGGAATGCCACGAGGAATACCTTGATAAGTTTATAGAGCTTGAAAGAAAAAAATGAGAATTCTCTGAAATTTGGATGATAAACTTCTTACATTTCTCTATTGCATACCTATTTATAAACTTGAAGTACAAAGAAGAGTTTCCAATAATTAAAGGCTTTTTTAATAACTCATAATCTAGTAGACTTTTGTAATATTCTACGACAGTGAAAACACTTTATGCCACCTAAAGAGATTAACAGCTTCCATTAATTGATGCATCTCATCTTCAGTAACTTTGATAATGTTTTTTATCTTCATCATTAATGACCTTTTCCAACTTCTCTTCTTGAAGCTTCCGAGTTAAATAGTCGAGTTATTTAATGAAGTGTTTAGGTCTAGCTCTTATAACGGTCCAAATGACACTTTGATCAGATCATTAAGCTCCTTAGTAGTCGTGCCATTATCACATGCGATGTTGATATTGTTGGACTTCAAATTTCTAGATTTGATATTTGTTGAAGCTATTATTTTTAAGTGATGGATTTGTTCAAATTTGATATTTCGTTATTGGATCGAAATAGAAGGTTTTTGTTATGACAGGTGAAGTTACAAGGGCCCCATAAAATGCCACTGTTTTGGAGTGAAGAGGAGAAAATTCAAGCGGATCGAAAAGCCTTATCTATGATACAATTCATTTTCAAATATGATTTTATAGGAAATCTGAAATAGAAAATCGTTGGTGAATTATGTTTAAAATTGGAGTCGTTGTGTATGAAGAAAACTCTGACAAGTAAGTTGCATCTCAAACAACATTTATATTATCATTAGTTTATAAGTTCTATTGAAGAACACTTGATTGCATTCAAGGAGTTAGTTTTGGATTTAGAGACTATGAGATGTAAGTATGACGAGGAGAATTTATAATTGATTCTATTGTACTTGTTGGCTGCTTCATATGATACTTTTAGAGAGACTATTTGTATAGTCGATATACTTTAATTTTGTAAAAGATTTATGGTGTCTTGTTATCAAATGAGAAGATAAAGCAGATTGTTGTTGGATTTGAGTATCGAAGAGAGATTTGCCATACTAAATAGAATAGAAAAGTCAAACAACAAAGACAGTGACAATATTCGGGGAGTGAGAGAAAGACCAAAGTCAAAAAACTAGGATAGTACCTGTTACTTCTGTTAGAAAAAAGAGCACATTAAATTTGAGAGCCAAAAATGACAGAATGTTAACAGAACTACTGAGAAGGGAAAATAATCGGTTGATGTTTAGTGAAATTGTTGTCTTAGTAGAAGAAGACCACAAAGATAGAGATCTTCTAGTTGTGTTAAAAAGAAACTCAAAGTCAAACAATAATTAAATTCTGGATTCATCTATTACAATTGATATTGGTTTTCAACATATTGACAATATCTAAAGGTATCATATTAACGGCTAATAACACACTTTGCAAAATAACAGGTATTGATACCATCAAAATAAAAATGTTTGATAGAGTTGTAAGGATACTGAGTAATGTTTGACATGTTCCTAAGTTAAGGAAAAATTTGATCTCGTTGAGAGATAGTGTGATTTAAACAAAAGTCAACAGAGAAATAAAAAAAATAATCTTAAATACTTGCTACAGTAATCAATCTATGAATCTATGTTTCTAATTTTTTTGAGTTACTAGAAAAAATTTATAGAATCAGTATATAACATTAAATTTAGCATGATATCATAAGACTTTCGTGGTTTAAGAAATTTTTAATTTATGACATGAACACATACATTTTAAAGAAAGAATTATTTTGAGAGTAATACTAAATTATATTGTTCTGAATATTTGATGATATGTTAAAACTTTTATTAACTGGAAATTAAAGCAACCCTGAAAATTTTTGTTGAAGATATTTTGTACATTTAATTCATTGGAGTTTTACTTTTCATTATTTAAGGACGAACAATAATTTAAATTTAAGAGTGTGATAATTATTAAAAAATAATTATTACAGCAAGTCAATTAAAAAAATTATTGCTAAAATTTGGTTATAAAAATAATAAAGTTCATGTTTTGGAGTATAAATTTAACGTTTTACATTATGCAATTTTATTATTATTCACGCTATCATATGTATGAAAAAATACCTGACGTTTATTTAATTAGTCAACTGAAAGCTTATAAATTGTTAATGATACCTTTTATAACGATAATTTGTAGGAAAAGAAATAAAAATCGTAAAATTTAATTATGAAAATTGTTACGAGATCAAATTGAAACAAGCCTACTCAAGTGACCATTTAGAAGGAAATCCAAACCTGAAAAACCTAATTGAGAAAATAATTATGAAATGAAATTGAAACAAACAATAATCTCTAAAATAAAAAACTTTGGGCCTAAATGATGGCTTGGGCCGGATCTTGGGATCTTCTTGAAAGTTTACCCGACCCACCGGTTTAAGCTTCGACTGTTAATCCCTCTTTTCGTTCTAATCAGCGTCTCTAACGTTGAAGGTTTCCTTCATTCGCTGCTGCAAGGTTCAATGTCGGTGTCAATGGATAATCCGACCGTTTAGCCCCCTTTCTCTGGGTTTTTCTGTTTCTATCCTCTTAGTCAATCTACTTTATGGATTCCATCTTCTATATTCTCCATTTTCTTCTCTGGATTTGGTTTTGAGAAGGAACACAAGCTCATTACGAGCGTTGTTTGAATCCTGGCTTAGTTTTGGTTTTGCCGGGCTTTTCCTGTTCGACTGAGAGTTAAAAAATAAAAAATAAAGCTTATCCTCGGGAGGATAGATGGGCTGTTCTGGTAAAATTCAATGTAGATCCTAACTTCCTTTCCTTCGTCTGACTCTATTCCTTGGCTTTTGCTTTTCGCTTGTGATGAATTTCTTCCTTCAAAAGAAACAAAGCTCGTAGATCGATATTTCAGTGGGGATGTCTGGCTTATTTTGTTAGTAACGAACTATGTCGACCATTTGCAGGTGGATCGTATGTAGGAGCTGGAGAATGTGACGACCTTGGGGAGAAGGAGAACTGACCCCATTACTTTTAAGTTGTTGAATTTAAGGGGAATTCATCTGTGTTCGGAATACTTTATGAAAGTGGCAACTGCAATCAGCAGTTTTCATCAGCTACATGCCAATGGTAATAGTAGTTCTCTAAAAATAATGGTTATGGCGAAGACGGGTTTGACCGATGAAGATCCAGTACGCGAAAAAAAGTGTAGCAACAGCGTTAGAGAGTGTTTCCAACAATCTACTGGAGAACAATATATTGCTGTCGAAGCTGAATCGTTCTTACTGTTTCTTGGATTCCCTCCATCTCTTCACTCGAATTCACTCATCACCCTACCTCCGGCCGGACCACTACACCCTTTCGACTGCATTAACGGCCTGCTCAACCCTCCGTGACATTGCATTTGGCTCTCAGCTCCACTCCCACACTATTAGGACTGGGCTAAAAGCGTATCCTCATGTGTCTAACACCCTGCTTTTGCTTTACTCGAAGGGGGAAGATTTGAATGCTGTAAAAAGGGTCTTTGCTGAGATTGAGCTCCCTGATGTTTACACGTGGACAACATTATTATCAGCTTGTGTTAAATTGGGGCAGATTGAATATGCTCGTGAGATGTTTGATTCAGTGCTGATGACTAATGTGGCTTGTTGGAATGCTGTTATAACGGGATGTGCAATGAGTGGGCACAATGGAATCGCCATTAGTATGTTTAGCGAAATGCACCAGATGGGTATTAGGCCTGATAAATATACTTTTGCTTGTGTGTTGAGTTTGTGCTCTCTCGAGGTTTATGATTTTGGGAAACAGGTTCATTCATTGGTAATTAGAACTGGGTTTCTCTCTAAATCTTCTGCTGTCAATGCTCTGCTCACTATGTATTTTAGCTGTGAAAATGTTGGAGATGCATATCAAGTATTCGAAGAGACTGAAGATGGAGTGTACGATGAAATTACATTTAACGTAATGATTGATGGTTTGGTTGGCAGGGGCAGGGATGGAGAGGGGTTGATAATGTTCAGAGAGATGCAAAGGGTCGGTGTGAAGCCTACTGAGCTGACATTTGTGAGCATTATGAGTTCGTGTTTGTCGATAATGGCAGCCTGCCACCTACATTCTCAAGCTCTCAAATCAGGTTTTCAAATGTATACTTCTGTCAGCAATGCAGGCATTACTATGTATTCAAATTGCTGTGATCTTTCTGCGGCTTCTATGATTTTTCTGGCATTGGAAGTAAAAGATCTTATTTCATGGAATGCGATGATTTCAGGCTTTGCTCAGTGGAGTTTATGTGGATCAGCAATTTCTATTTTCATTCAAATGCAAAGGGAAGGGATTGAACCAGACGAGTTTACTTTTGGAAGTTTATTAACGAGCTCAGAATGCCTGGAAATGGTTGAAATGATCCAAGCTCTTACATCGAAGAGTGGCCTTATCTTCAAAGTTCAAGTTTTAAATGCCTTGGTTTCTGCATATTCAAAGCTAGGGAAGATTAATCAAGCTCACCAACTATTCCATCTCATCTATCCTAAAAATTTGATCTCCTGGAACACAATAATTTCTGGGTTTCTGTTAAATGGGATGCCATTGAAAGGGTTAGAGCTTTTTTCTGAGCTTCTGATGTCAAAAAACAAGCCTAATGTCTACACCCTCAGCATCATTTTGAGCATCTGCGCTTGCACTTTGGCTTTAAGAATTGGAAAACAGGTTCATGGTTACATTATTAGGTTTGAGATTATGTCAGAAATTTCTTTAGGCAACGCTCTAATTGCCATGTACTCGAAATGCGGGATTTTAGATTGGTCTTTGAAAGTTTTCAATGTGATGATCTATAAAGATGTAATTTCTTGGAATTCTCTTATATCGGCTTTTGCTCAGCATGGACAAGGAGAGGAGGCTGTTCATTGTTTTGAGGTGATGCGTGAGTGTCATCAGATCAAACCTGATCAAGCCACGCTCAATGCTCTGCTCTCTGCTTGTAGCCATTCTGGTTTAGTTGATAAGGCTTGTAAGATTTTGAACTCTATGATGAAAAGTTATGGCGTTAATCCTGGAGGAGATCAATTATCTGCAATTGTTGACCTTCTTGGTCGAGCTGGGTATGTTTACGAGGCAGAAAGAATAGCTCAAAGCAAAGATTTCAAAGCACGCGTCGACATTTGGTGGAATTTGTTCAGTGCTTGTGCAGCTCATGGTAACTTAAGGCTGGGGAGGATTGTAGCTGAGTTGCTTCTTGAAGAAGAACACAATAACCCGTCTGTTTATGTGCTTTTGGCGAATATTTATGCAAGTGCAGGTCAATGGGAAGAAGCAGCTAATATAAGGAGATTAATGAACAAAACCAAAGCTATAAAACAACCTGGATGTAGTTGGATCAGTTGCTGAAATTGTGCTGCATGAATTCAATACTTGAGACCATCATACCAGCATCTACTTAGAATGTTTCCTTTTCGCATGCCAACTTTGGTATTGGATCTTCATGTCAACGATGAGTGTAGTTCTCACCATTGCACTTCTCAGTGTCTCTGTTCGTCGACAACAAAGACCATGTGGAAATGACCTTTTCTCGGAGTCATTTAGAATGTCATATAATGGAGACTGATTCTAATCAAGTAATACGTTGCATGTTTCGGATCAGCAGGTTCTCGGGTCTTATCTAGAACTCAGTCGGCCTCTGGCCCTGCCATCAAACCCGCAAGCAAAACAACTAAGGAAATTATTATTGTTTTGAATGATAAAGCCTGTCCCACAGCGTCTGTACTCTTGTTCAATTTATATTCGACTTCCTCAACTTTTCCTTTCAAGCATTCTTCTTCTTATTTTTCTTCTTGTTCATTTTGTTTCTTGATATTACCAGTTCTTGTTCAACATATTCTCAAGCGACTAGAATAGTAGCTGAAACATAAAGATAGAAAGCAATGACTATGCTTGTTCAACACATCTTCAACCAACACTGTCCTTCCCAGTGCTGCGAATCCTTCAAACCCTCATTTCTTCTTTCTCCACCTCTTCCCTCTCGAAACCAGAATCTCTCAGTGAAACTCATCTCCAGCAATTACCTCATCTGGAAAAACCAGTTACTCATTATCATCATTGCCAATGGCCTTGTATGCTTTATTGATGTCAATAGCCCTTTTATAACATCTATCACCACAGGTCTGATGAACCCACTATAGAAGAAGTCCACAGTCTTCTTAGCAGCTACAAATTTCGACTTGATACATTGTTCTCGACGAGAGCAATAATCCGAGTACCAATGACTGCCACTCCTTCCAGCATAACATCCATTCCATGGCAAATCTTTGCACGATATTTGAAAAGCATCTTTTCAACATCCATGACTAGAAGCTATCAAAATTTTAGCCCCAAAATCTAAGTATAGCTCGAGTGGTTGGTTCTCAAAATTACTATCTGGTTTTAGCAAAACAATACAAGTCTAATTTTCTTGTGTTTCGAAGTTCATCCATTTTAAGGCACATCACCTAAAGACACTCTTTTTAGGATTTAATCAGAAATACTATCAATTAATGATTCAGGTGTAGACTTGATAGACATATTTCCTAACATAATATTTTTACTTAAAAATTTATTTAGTTCAAGATGTTAGAATTTATTAAAATTGAAATTTTATTTATTTATTTAATTTTTTTAAGTACATTTAATTATTTTTAGACATATTTCATTGTTTTGTCTTAGATGTCATTAATGGACTAATAATTTGGCTATTTTGGTCATGGGTTCTAACTTGTAATTATTTTGTAAAGTTTCTGTTGTAATATTAATTATTTTAAGTGTAAGTGTAGGACAATTCAGTTCAGTTTTCAGGTCTGGTCGTTTCTCGTTCAGTCTAGGGTCTTATTTAGGTTGTAATATTAATTTATAGAGAAAATAAAATTCTAACGAGACTTTAACGTGAGTCTATTAGCCTAACCCAGATAGAATTCGGGTCACACCAAAATCTAACAGTCTTCACCTTGACATTAATTCTGTTAAGGAGATTTTCCCAAAGCGGACAATATCTTAACAGGAAAAGGGGTCGTTACATTGCTCGTCAGCCCAACCCAACAAAAATAAATTCAAAATTTTGAATTTTAACAATTTACACCTCGAAAAGAATTCTGCTGCAAGGAACTAATTTTCAAATCTTCTAGACCAACTCAACAACAGATGCTGATCCAGTTTAAAAACATTTCAACCACGATGATGACTAATCTTGCAAAACATCATCCAAATTTGTTCGAGCATATCTCGTTTCTTGACCTGTCATATTAAATTTGTTTTTCAAATTCTGTAATTCTATTATTGTTATCTTATCATAAAAAAATATCGAATCTCAATTTGAACGTGGAAAATCTAATTCAAAGATCTCGTCTTAAAAATCATTTTTTCACAAAATATCTTATCTAAAAATAACTGTCTTGAAAACAATGTCAGTGTTGAATTCTTTCATTCATATTTTCTTGTTAAGGAATTGACGTCCAACACAACTAAGATGGAAGGCAATCTACTAAATGGACTCTACTCATCCAACATCTTTCTACTTTCACCTCGTCAACTCGTTCATCGGCTCGTACTATTTCATCTTCTGCATCTCTATCTCTTTGGCATCAACGGTTTTGGCACCATTATGTCTCAGTTTTATTAAGAGTTATACCAATTCAGATTTTCATTCTTCTTCTACTAATATTGTTGATAAATGTCTATTTTACACACTTATTTGTACTTTGTTATATTTGATTCGATAAGTTTTTTTAAAGTATTTAAGAGAATTTGACGTTTTTGGTATAAGCGTGTAGAGAAAATGAAATTTAGCAGATTAAAGTTTCAACAAAAAGAATTGGATGCATCACGAAGCAAAAATGGAAAAGTTGTGAGGGAAGAAAAATACCAAACCAGAATGGCTGCCGACCGATCGAGCACTGGAACGCGATCGATCGAATGTCGCTAAATAAAAAAAAATAATTTTAGGTTTTGATTTCAACTGTGGATACCTAATTCAGAATTAGATTATAAAACCAGGATTAGAGGCAGCTTTTAGGGGGATCGTAGGAGAGTCGCTTGGGGCTGAAAGCTGGAGAAACGAAGACCAAAAAGGAGAGAGAGCTTCGGGGAGACGATTTCGGATCGAGAAATCTAGTTTTATTTCTCCTTCTCTTCTGAACTATTAATTTCATTATTATCTCTGTTGTTTCTCGATATTTTAGCATGAAATAATTTTCTTTTCTGGGGTTACAATGTAGCCGAATTATGTCTGTTTAATTTTTTCTTTAATTCAAGTTGTTGATTTTCTGTTTTGATATTGTGTTGAATAAATTATTTTGTTTTTAATATTTACGATTGTCTGATTAACAATAGCATATTAGTAGGATTATTTTGACACTAAAAAGAGATAAATAATCATGCAATGGATAATTTACCATGTTAATGATGTTATACTAGAGATAGTTAATGTATTTATGTGGTATTTTAATTTCTCGTTCTTAATTTATTCAATTAATTCTTAGGATTAGAAACCGACAGTTAATAATCCATTAGTTGAATAAGTTTGTAATTACTCAAGAGAGATTGATAAATATATTCGTGAAATTGTTATCAACACATAAGAATAGATTTGATAACTTGGATTAGGAATACTAAACATGATTAATTAAGTGAAATCGAAAACTCTAGATTTTTCTCTGTTTAGATCTAACAATTTTATTTAATTTTAGTTTACCTAATTAAATTTTGCTGTTTTATTTAAATCAAAAAATTATTAAAATTTCGTTATTTATTTTAATTTAAAATAAATTAATTTAATAATTTGTAAAAATAGTCCTCGTGAGTTTGATTCGTATTTTTTTACTTTTTTACTTTTGCGACACGTTTATTTGCGTAACAACACTTGTATTCCCTTGTAAATGGGAAAATCACATAACCTACCTTTTTCAATTTAAGAGCTTTGTCACCTTTTATGCTAATGCATATGGATGTTTGGGACCCTCTCCAACAATTTCAATCGATGGTTATCGATATTTTCTATCAATTATTGATGACTTTAGTCGTTTTTGTTGTTTGTTTCCTTTACGAACTAAGGACCAAGTTCATCAAACTTTCATCAACTCTTTTTAAATGGTTCAAAATCAATTTCAAAAAACAATATGTATGTTCAATCTAATCTGGACAGTGAGTTTAAATCTCTCACTATTCTTTTCCAAACATATAACATTCGACGTACAATCTCCTACCCTTATTGCACAAAACGGTATGGTACAGTCGAACGTAAGAATCGACGCATCGTTGAAATGGATCTTACACTCTTATTTCAAGCCAAACGTCTGTGAACTTACCCGTGCTATGCGTTTTTATCCGCTGCTTATCTTATTAACAAATTGCCTACCAATTTTCTTTCACAGCTTGTCTCAAAATGCCACTCTTGCAAACTCTCATCCTATAAACATAAATTACAATCTAGATTGATTGAATGCATTTCTCTGAGATATAACTCTAACCACAAAGGCTACATAGTTCTTGCGCCCTCCACTGGTTGTGTTTATATCGACGAATGTAGGTTTCCATCTTTATCCTCGCCTTCTTTTGACCGTACCTCATGGATTTCCTATGCCCCTCCTCCGATCTCTGTATCACCTCTCTGTCAACCCCCAATGTATCCTTCCTCTTCATCTTCCATCAATACACAGAATAGTGTTGTTGACCAGTCATCAGCAATAATAACATATTCTACTAATATCCCATGTTCACTAGATCTAAAGCTGGTGTTTTTCGACCAAAAGTGTTGTTCATTTTTGTAGATGTATCTTTGGAGGGTACTACGTTTACTCAGGTAGCAAAACATCCAGGGTGGGTCAAAGCTATGAAAGAGGAAATTGCCGCTCTTCTTACAAATCAGGCATGGACATTGGTTTCTCTCCCTCCAAATGGAAAGGTAGTTGGATGTAAATGGGTTTAGTGTGTGAAGACAAATTTGGGTGGTTTTTTTAGCTGTTACAAAGCACAACTTGTGGCTAAAGCTTATCATCAATTTGCCGGGCTTGATTACACCGAGACTTTCAACCCCGTGGCTAAACAGACTACCATCAAAATTGTCCTTGCACGGCTTTGACATAAAATTGGAAAATTCCTCAACTCGATGTTAGCAATGCGTTTCTTCATGGCGATCTCCATGAATAGGTTTCACGGAGCGACCTCCTGGGTTCATAAGTAAGATTGATCCCACCTTGGAATGTTAATTAAACAAATGTCTTTATGACTTTAAACAATCTCCACGAGCATGGTATCAAAGATTCATCATTTGCTAATTCATTTTGGTTTTACTATCTCGAAAATTGATGCTTAACTATTCATTTATAAGTCGAGTTCGGTGAATTTGTTAATATTAGTCTACGTGGATGACATTCTATTGGCTAGAAATGATTCCAACAAAATTGATCAATGACTATTGTTTTTGAAAACCAAGTTTTCTATGAAGGACTTGGATGACTTACGCTTTTTTTTTTTTTTTTTTTCTGGAAATGGAAGTTCGACAATCTAGTTCTACTATCTTCGTAAATCAATCTAAGTATATTCATACACTTCTCCAATGATCAAACATGCAAATAACAAGTCTGCATCTATGCGTATAGTCTTTGGACCCGTTCTTTCTCTAACTGTATCTATACGTATAGCCAAGTAAGGTTAATATCGCTGACTATGTTGTCAAGGCAACTTGAGTTCAATCTCTACTCTATGAAATTTTCTTCTTGTGTCTTCCATCATCAAGTTCTTTGTGATAATGTAAATGCTACTTGCTTGGCTATTAACCTTGTTTATCACTTCAAGGCTAAGCACGTTGAATTTGACTACCATTTTGTTCGAGAGAATGTGCAATCTAAGCAATTGGTTGTTTGGTTTGTTCCATCACATATGCAGATGGTTGATGGTCTTACCAAACTTCTGTCTTTGGATCGGTTTGCCGCTTTTCGAAACAAGCTCTGCCATTATAAAAGTTGACCTTGCGGGGCTCTTGAGAATTCTTTGAAAAACAATAACGCACCGGCTCTACGAAGCCCCTATCACGTAAGGCGATTGAATCTTTCCGTTGGCTTTCCCAATTCATTCATGAATAAGAATGAAAGGGCTAGAAGCGAGAGCTCAGCCTGCTTCTTATTATGGCGGCTATGTTGGTTGGCGTGGCGGAAATGAACACAAAGCAATATGAACGTGCTATTTGCAAATCGATACATTCAAGGTGAGTGAATTTCTCCCTCCCTCAAAGCCAGTTCAGTAGTGGAGAAGTGGGACACATTCTTTAGAGAAGAGAATTAATGTTTTAATGCATGTTTCGTGCATGATACTCTTAACATGTTTTCATGCACCATTCACGCGCCAACCCCTGCTTTCATCGCACTTTATGTCGGCCGGTCCGCATTTAAGGAACCGACCTGGGCCGATTCAATCATGTCTTAATTAGAGACTTATTTAAAGTAATATAATATGAGTTAAGTTAATTGCTATAATTAAGACATGCATCTTGGACCGGCCCAGGTCGGTTCCTTTAATGCGGACCGGCCGACACAAAGTGCGTTGAAAGCAGGGGTTGGCGCGTGACGTTTCGCGCGTGGAACTCTCTTAACCATTGATCATGATCAGGCCTCGCTGCAACGACTCATTCCCTATCTCTCTCTCTGAGCGCGAGCTCCATACAGAAGGAAGAAGAAATAGAGGGAAATTGATTAGAAAACGAGGGAGAAAGTTTACTGATCCCAGATCCAACACCGCTTTCTATCATCTCAGGTCATCTCCTCTCCTGATCCATTTCGTTATGCCTCTTAATTTTTGAAATTTCTGTTGCTTCGCTTGCATTCTGCTGCTCCTTCTCAACTGAAGTCTTTTCGTCTTCTGATCTTTGAAAATTTGTCGGTTTATATTTTATGTTCGTATTGTGGATCGGGAAGGATGACATTTGTCGCGTATGGGGATAATTTATGGATCTGTAGGCTCTTGTGACTTTCTGATATTACTAGTTATCATCGTTATTTATTGTTTTCATGACGGAGAAATTTAGTATGTTGGATGGTGATTTTGTCTACTAGATCTTAGGAATCTAACTCTTTGTTGTTGCTACCGTCATCCGCCAGATTGTTCGGAGGTTGTCAGATTCTTATTTTTCCATCCAAATAGCCATGCAAAGGAGGCCACTCACTTCTACCCGCCGGGTCGGCAGCTTTCCCTTTCCAGGGGCCCTGCATTCGAAATCAAAATCGTCACCATTGTTGTCTATAGCTCTTGTCGTTTTGCTAATTTTATTTTATTTTATTTTTGTTTTCTACTGCTAATTTGGATCAACTTAAATATTACCTTTGAAAATGTTACTGTTAATTTGAATCAATTTAGACGTTGCCTTTGAAAATGGAGCAAGTTTTGTTGTAATTCTAACTTTTTCTGTTTCTAATTCTCAGGGGGCATTCCTTCTGTTTGCTTTTGCTTACAGTGGCTCAGGTTTGATTGGTCTTCTTTAAGTTGAATATTTAATCCACTGATTATTGATTACGGGAGGGAACTTGCATTACTCAATACTCATCAACGGCCAAGCCATAAGACGCTTAAATACTTTCCTTTTTTTTTTCCAACTTTTCAACTTAGTATGTTTAAATCATTCGTCTTTTATTGCATCCTGATTCAAGTGAAGCATTACTCATCAACGGACGAGCCATAAGATGCTTAAATTCTTTCCTTGTTTTCTCCAACTTTTCAACTTTGTATGTTTAAATCATTCGTCTTTTATTGCATCCTGATTCAAGTGAAGCACTACTCATCGACGGACAAGCCATAAGATGCTTAAATTCTTTCCTTGTTTTCTCCAACTTTTCAAATTAGTATGTTTAAATCATTCGTCTTTTATTGCATCCTGATTCAAGTGAAACGTTACTTCTCAATGTAGGATTTTTTGGTGGTGATTGGAGATCTTTCAGTAAATATGAAGGTAATATTTTCATGTGGCTGTCTTCCTTATACGTTTTAGTAATTGTATTTCTTGGTTGACATTTACCTTACCTACGATGGTTGTTCAGTAGAACCTGGCACTGAATTGCTTTTTTATGTTGTTTAGTGATGCTAGGGGAACCAAGTTTTAGGTTAAGTTTTGAGTGACGATGTGATGTAACATTTATTCATTGATCTAAGAAAGGACGTGCTTGCTTAAATATAAAAATGTGCTTGAAAATTGTCTCAAATTTTTAAATAAATAAAGCAAAGCATATAGAATGAAGTTAGTGAATGCGTATATTAGTTAGCTCTTGTGATTTGAATCTTGCAATTATCTCTCCAGCTCTTTCTAATTCGTTTCTTTCCCGTCTTGAAAATGGGAAGTTTCTTTGTTTATTTTCTTGTTTCATTTGTCGTTTTATGTGAGAAAAATACTACAAAGTGAAATTACATGTTTACAACTCTGTATCATTATTTTATCCAAACTAATTCAATAGAGGCTTTTTTTTTTTTCTGGCGCCGATTTACATCATTTACCAGTCTACACAACCACTTGTGCATCCATATTCCTTTTGTCCTTAAATTTGTATCATTTGCTATTATTTTATCAAAATATTTCAAGCATTAGAAAGTTAATGATTTGTTATTTCATCTGTATGCAATGTTTAAGTCACTGAAAAGAGGGACACCAACGCATTCCAACTGATATTCTTTTGTAGGTGCCTTTTCATGCACAGCGGAATTGCATAGAGCAATTCTTATTTTAAAGAAAGCATATGGTGACAGCGTGCGCAAAGTTCTCCATGTTGGTCCTGATACTTGCTCTGTTGTATCCAAGTTGTTAAAAGAGGAAGAAACTGAAGCCTGGGGTGTGGAGCCATATGACGTTGAAGATGCTGACAGGAGCTGCAAGTCTCTTGTGATCAAAGGCAATGTTCGTGTGTCTGATCTAAAATTTCCTCTTCCTTACAGAGCAAAGTCATTTTCACTTGTCATTGTGTCGGATGCATTGGATTACCTATCTCCAAAATATCTAAACAAGACTCTTCCCGAGTTGGCTAGGGTATCTTCTGATGGTCTAGTCATTTTTACAGGTAATTCCTAAAGATTCTATATCTTCTTTTAATTAAGCCTCTCCTCGTGCACACACACTTTCCTTTGATATTTCTGGGCGTAAGAAACTTAACCTTGGCTTCAGTTTTTCTAAAAGTTACTTGAAATCTTCTCAAACATTATTATGGTTAATGGGGAAACTTCTTTCCTGTTGGAGATCTATATTTATGTTTTCCTATGCTTATATCATATATTGGTACACATTCAGCCAATATTGGCAACTAGAAGTACAATCTCCTTCTAGTCCTGTGCTTGTCCATTCTTGTTCGTGCAGTCTAGCCTCGTGATGTTTTTCAGAATGTCTTTTTTTTTTGGGTATATTTCTAGACTATAAATTTGTCTGGATTGAGCAACAAGTCTCACGGTTTAGTTAATTACACATAGGTTCCCCTGGTCAACAGAGAGCAAAAGTTGCAGAGTTGTCAAAGTTTGGCCGCCCGGTAAGTTGCTGACGAATAATTTTGGTTTTCTCTAGTTATATATAGGTTGATATCAGATACTGTGGAAAAAATGATGTTTATGGGTGATTATTATTCTGTTTCAACTAAGGATTGCTGCAGAGATACAAAATTAAGTAATATTGTTTCGGCCGTTTATTGCCGAATTACTTGTCTGTTTCATATTTTTCTTGGGGAGTCACCACTTATCGGTTCGCATTTTTTGTGAAGGCCAAAATGCGTAGTTCGTCCTGGTGGATTCGGTTTTTTGTACAGACAAGTTGAGAAGAGAACTATGCGGCAGCCAAGAAGTTTGAGGAAGCTGCATCGAAGAACTACGCATTTAAGCCCAGCTGCCAAGTTTTTCATCTCAACTCATACCACTGAGATTCTTCGACATCACGTTCTTTCCCATTTTTTCTACAAACAAACAAACTGCAGATGTAAGTTAGGGTGTTGGATCAGAATTTGATTTAACACGTTTTTCGCCCATCAATTGTATCCCATAATCTTGTTCATGTTCGAAGCACACTATTTATTATTTTATTAATTCAATTAAAGGAGGCACGAATTATGTTTCTAAGTTTGCTGCAAATGAATGTTGGCATCCACTGTTTTCCAGTCAAATTGGAGTGCTAGCCTACTACACACCATCATATATTTCATCCAAGTCATAATAATTATAAGACGTGACGTCGCATGTCATCTTACGTGGCATGCCATGTAGGACATTGATGGGCCTTCATGTGGGCCAGTCCATCTTTCTTATCTTATCCACTCGGCAAAGCCCATTATTTGGAGATGGGGAGATCCCAATCCCACCATTCTCCAACATAAAACTAAATTTGTATGTTTGAAAAACAAACAAGTGCGCTTGATGTCTTTGTCGAGATGATAATCTTTCGAGAAGTGTTTAGAAGCATCATGTTATTGTCTAGGGTTTGAGCTCAGGGAAGTAACGTCAAAGTAGAAGAGGAAGAAGACAGAGCCCTAAAAATGGTGGTCCTCCTGGGTTATTAAAGTCTACCCATTGACTCTACACAACTTGTTTCCTATTTTCTACTTCAATTCCAATTTCATTTTTCTAGGGTTTACGTTAATTCTAACCACCTCCCTTATCTCTCAATTTGGATTTCAGACCTTATCATAGGAAGCCTCTTATGCCAATGTAGCGTTTTCCCCGTCTTAGCGACAAAAAAAATAAATAAATAAATAAAAGAGAAAAGAATTGGTCAAATTTGATCTGGTCGGACCCATAACGATCATTTATCAAAGATTGACTTTTGTTACGAAAATAAAAAAATGAAAGCGAAGATTCGACGAGATTTTTGACTTGTGGAGAAGACTTGGGAAAACTATTTTTCTATATGTTCAAGTGGTTGTGCTTACTTTTCATTGACTTGGACACTTTTTTTATTTATTTATTTGTTTGTATTTTTCGGTTGATCGGTCAAACGTATAAATGACTTGTTGATGCAGTAGTTAACGTAGTAGAAATTAGAAGGTAAGACAAATGCTTCTTTGATTCACATAAATAAACAAGACAAAATTGCGGTCTCAATCTAGAGTAACAAAAAATAAACATTAAGGGTTAATTGTTGTATCTTAATTGAGAGAGAGAGAGAGAGAGAGAGAGAGAGAGAGAGAGAGAGAGAGATGGTCCCATAGAGAAGGGTCTACTAGAGAGAGAGAGAGAGAGAGAGAGAGAGAGGGAGGAAGAGGAATGATCCAACGTGATGAGCATCATGTTGGTTGTCACGTTAAGACTAAACTCATAAAATGGTCCTCTTGTTGTAGTAAAGGGTAAGGGGTGGGGTACCCTAAACAAGGGTAATCACATGCCCTAATAACCCATTTTCTTCTACAATCCACGTGGTCCATTCCCTTCTTTAACCTTATATGAGCATATTTCACTCGATTCCTTCCCAACCCCGCTTAACATGTCTCTCTCGTGCGATAGCTACCCTCAACCCGAACGTGCCCCTGATCGTCTCGAAGAGAAGTACATGAAACCTACGAAAGCACCGTGACATAAATAATGTTCTCTCTCAATTTGCATGTCAATCGGTCCAGTTGCCAAACATATAATTATGCAACAAGTTGAAGAGAGAGGGAGGGTCTATGTTTCCACATAATTTATTGTACACTCATTCTTCAATTAATTCACACTCATTTTTTTTTGGTGTAAGAAACGAAGGAAGTCGAAAGAAAGAAAATACGAACATAAAAGATAAAGAAAACCCTTCTCATCAAAAAGTCACCACATTAAAATAATAAATCCTAAAAAACTCAACACGATGTCTACTTAGTTAACTTGTGCTCCATTGACGAGCAATTGCTTTGACAATGACTGTGTACCTGAATAACATCAAAAGAGTTACACAATTTCACATTGTTTAGAAAAGTAAAATAAATCAATTCGTAAGTAGAGTCTTCTCTTCATACTTACAAGACGTGTTTTGGTAAAAGATTGAAGAACAAATTCACGCAGATTTCGATCCAATATGCAAAGAGAATATCTGGTTGACGGGATCAGAGCTCCACAATCATGGATAAAACGACCAAATCAGCAGCGAGAGAAATCATGCAGCTCTAAAACTAGGTGCTCCTGAAACTTGTTCTGTTCTGCAAATCATCAGAGGGGCAGAAGTTTTAAAGATTTACCCGCCGTGTGGTTCAGATTAACTACCATGAAAAGTAGGCGTTCTAAATTTCTATTTCAGTGGGTCACTGAATCTACAGCCTGATTATGGGCATGTTGCCATCTTTTTACTCCCAAAATTCTTACTTTCCAAGGTTATATTTGTTCATTAAATTTAATATCATATGATTTATGATAATTAAACTCTTAAACTTGCTCATTTTCTAGTACTCCGGGACTAAACAACGACATTGTTATCGTTAGATTTGTTGGAAGTTATGTATCCAACGAACAAATATGATGAAAATTTAATTAATGTAATAAATGGGTAATTTTGTTATTAATTTTTATTTTTTCATTAGATGATATGCTTCAGGAAATTCGTGCAAATTCATTAGTTATTTATGCAAACTATATATATAGTGTGACGTGGGATATAATATAAAATTGAATAACCTAAACAATTTCGTTACTTTTGAAGTGTGTAATCATCAAATAATATATAGTCATAGTCCAAATATATTTCTGGTAACATAGAATATATATGTTTTATATAATATGATTATATAGAACTGTAACACATAAAATTATATTATTATTAAAATTTCAGCTAAACAAAAACCTGAGTTATTATGATTTGTACAATAGTGTGACGCTACAACATTTCGGTATACCCCAACATGATTTTGTTTTTAGATTTTTTCTTAAAATATGTTGTACTAATATAAATCACGTCATTTGTTTTTCTTAAACGACGTGAGATTGCATAACTTTATATGCTCTTGAACCTTTCTAGTCCTTATCAAGTTGTTTAACTTATGAATAAGAACAATCATTATTCTCCCGTTTTGAGTTCATAAAACATCATAATAATTGTTTTAACATTGGTAAGAAATCAAGTGTTAGTAAAGTACAATAGTAATTTTAAACCCGGGAAATACGATTGAGAAAATTTGGGTTTTAATATGCGAGAGTAATGCATCCAACCCCACAACCACTAGGGCGAAAAAGATGTTGAATTTGGGACCAATTAACGAGCTCCTAATTATGGGTATAGGGTAGGATCCATGAAGGGTATGTCACCCCTTACCACCTTCCTCTCTCACTAGTGTGATCCTTAGGTTGACTTCACATCAGTTATCTTGTTTGGGTGCCTAGAAAATGAAAAGCAAAACCCAAGAGAGAGCTCAGAGGGAGAGCAAGGAAATGGTAGAAGGCATGGAATGAAGTTGGGGAACAGATGGACCCCATCACCCAGTTTGCAGTCCATCTTTGAATGGACCAAAGTGGGTCCTCCTTCGTCTCTCTAAAGACTAAACAGATCATGTCGACCATGATTGCACAAACGCACCATTTTCTTTCATCTTTTGTTCATCTTCTACACTTTCATGTTCAGTTTTCATCTGTTTTTACCTTAAAAAACAATCTAATACGTGATTAAATGAAAAAAATACAAATATGGAAACCGCGTAGAATAGAATAATGAGTGTGAATAATATTTGTTTGGAATTATATATTTAAAAAAAGGAAAAACAAGGACAGGAGCTTCGAGCTTGTCGGGGTCAAAAGTCGATGACTTTTTTTCCTTTTTTTGCTCTGTCATTTCCATGTCATGGCTATAAATAGGATAAACGAGTACTACGCAATCGACAGTCTTCCCTCCACGCTTCGGACGCTCTCTTCTCGGATAATCCCACAATTAATATTTCAGCCATTTGTTCATCTCCCCATCAACTCCTGTAAATCTAGCTGTATTTCTGGGATCCAACCTAATTAAAGATAAACCTGAATATGAAGCTGCTGTCGAGAAAGGCCACGTGTAACTCTCACGGCCAGGACTCCTCTTACTTTCTTGGATGGCAGCAGTATGAGAAGAATCCCTTTGATGAGGTTCTCAATCCTCGAGGGATTATTCAGATGGGTCTTGCAGAAAATCAAGTAATTGTTCTTGTTTTTTTTCTGATAATTGTCCTTGTCACTTTGGCTTATTGTCTTAACGATCTTCGTCTTCTTCGTTTATTCAGCTGTCTTTTGATCTGCTGGAGTCATGGCTATCCAAGAACCCAGAACCAGCGAGTTTCAAAAGAGATGGAAGATCCATTTTCAGAGAGCTTGCTCTTTTTCAAGACTACAATGGTCTGCCTGCGTTTAAAAAGGTGTTCTTTCTGTATATAACAGTAGTTCATTGCTTGGGTTCTTTTATTAGGATTTTGTTTTGATTAGTTTAATGATGATCTTTCAGGCCTTGGCAGAATTCATGTCGGAAATCAGAGGAAACAAAGTGGAGTTTGATCCAAACGGCTTAGTCCTGACCGCCGGTGCAACTTCTGCAAATGAAACTCTCGTCTTTTGTCTTGCTGAACCCGGCGAAGCCTTTCTTCTTCCTACCCCATACTATCCAGGGTTCGTATGATTTCAACTTAAAATGACGATTTCGAAGTCATGCATGGAAACCGTGGATGTTTCTCTGAACATTTTACCATTTTTTTTTGGCAGATTCGACAGAGATTTGAAGTGGAGAACTGGGGTTGAGATTGTTCCTATCCATTGTTCGAGCTGCAATGGCTTCCAGGTTACTGAATCGGCCCTGAAATCTGCCTTCGAAGAAGCAGAAAATCGCAATTTGACAGTCAAAGGTGTTCTCATCACTAATCCGTCGAACCCACTGGGAAAGACGATGAGCAGAAACGAAATGAATCTGGTGATCGACTTCGTCGCTGAAAAAGGAATCCATTTGATAAGCGACGAAATCTATTCGGGCACGGTTTTTACCTCTCCAGGTTTTTTATCCGCCATTGAAATTCTGAAAGAAAGAAAGCTCGAAGACGATGAAGTTTGGAAGAGAGTTCATCTGGTTTACAGTCTTTCGAAAGACCTCGGTTTACCTGGTTTTCGCGTTGGTGCGATTTACTCCAACGACGCCATTGTTGTAGCTTCTGCAACTAAAATGTCTTCTTTTGGATTAGTCTCCTCGCAAACTCAATATCTTCTTTCCGCCATGCTTTCCGATAAGAAATTCACCGCAACTTACATCGCCGAGAATCATAAAAGGCTCAAACAGCGACAGAAGTTGCTTGTCTCCGGCCTGAAAAAAGCCGGAATAAGCTGCCTGAAAAGCAACGCCGGTTTGTTCTGCTGGGTCGACATGAGACACTTGTTGAGTTCAAATACTTTCGAATCGGAGCTTGAGCTATGGAGGAAAATAGTTTACGACGTCCGGTTGAATATCTCCCCGGGATCGTCGTGCCACTGCTCCGAACCAGGATGGTTCAGACTCTGCTTCGCCAACATGTCGGAGAAGACTTTGAGCCTCGCCATGGAACGGTTGAAAGGCTTTGTTACGGCGTCAGCTTCCGACTGTGACGCCGGCGATAAAAAAAACAACAATCACAGTCCCAAAAACTCGACAAAGAAGTTACTCACGAAGTGGGTTTTCCGGCTACCGATTCACGATCAACGCCGCGTCCACGATCAACGATAGCCTGATCATGTGATATTGAATTAACCATTTTCTTCAATTTGTTAATTTTATTTTTTGGAAGAAGAGGATTGAAACTGTAGAACTGAGGTTTTTGCTGGATTGTCCAGTTGATTATTCTTGTATAATTTGTTTTTAAACACTATTACTGTTGGATTAATTGGAATTTCTTGTCAAATGCATGCAGGAATTGTTTGAAATTAATTGTTTTTTTTTTTTAATTTTATAATAATAGAAATCATAAATGATCGATCCTATGGCCAACTAGAGCATTTAAAAAAAGGCACCCTCGACGTGGCAAATTATCTACTCATTGTTTTCACTAACCTATTCCCTTCAATCACCTGTCTTTTTCTTGTTCTAGCTCAGGTTTTGTAAATGGATTTGGGAATACTTTATACAATTCTAAGAAATATTGACCCATTAATATTACTTAAATGTATACGAGAGGTGACAGGTGCGCATACCGTAGTCCTTTAGCGTGTTTAGCTCGACTTGACTCATTAAATTTTTATTAACAAGTCTGTTCGAGTTAAGTTTATTTTTGGTCAAGCTTCTTAAGTTTAGTGAACCAGACTTTCTTACAGTTGATTCGGCTCGACTCAATCAACTTATTTGTTACTCTAATTATAAATAATTGACAATTACATAAATGAAATCTTAGTTAGTATGTAAATAGTTTGTATTGATTTTTACGTAATTTGCTTATAATTCGAAGACATTATAACTTAGTTTTAGTTTAAATGAAATTACTAGAACAAGAATTTGTTTATGTTCATCAATGGGTAGCCTTGCTTATCCCATTTGGACGACGGTGGCATTGATTTAGGACATGGATGACCTAGAGAAGAAACATGGATATGGCCTCCAAATCTAATGTCTTCCATAATACCCATCTTCCCCACCTTCACGTAGCATGAACCCTAATTCTGCTTCCACGAGGGCTCCACATCAACATTTCTGTTGTTCTTTGTCTTGAATGATTGATTTGGTTAAGCTTGTCCTCCATCTGTGCCCTACCCGGCTCCTCTTGCTAAATGCTAGCCTTTTGTCTTTCTTTCCCATGGCCAGTTATGCAATGTTGTATCATTATTAATGTGTTACATAAGATAAAACCGACAGCTTCCAATAAAAATTATTCAAGTTAAATTGTATTCCTTATAGCGTTAAATAAATCCAAGTAATTGATCTCGAACTCTATTGCCTTAGCTTGAGAAACACGTGGTGGAACACGAGCAATGTGATGTAATGGTGGCAAAGGAATTAGATCGATATAGTTTTGTAATTGGGTTTTATTATGTTTTTCATTGGTTTCGTCACGATCTGGAGACGGGTCAAGTAGAGTAACCAACCATCAAACTCAAAGCTTTGATAGAGTTTTGTAATTAGGGCTTTATTATGTTTTTTATTGGTTCCTACGTAGCGATTTTTTCTTTATCTAAAATTTAGCAAGTATATGTTCGTAAATTTGTATCTATTTTTTTTCTGTTTTATCGTTTACATTTCACATGGGTGTCAGTCTAATTCAAATGTCTCAAAGCAAGCTAAATAATTGTGTTTTCCGACGAGTTCCACTACAATGATTAGAAGATTTCGATGCGGGATAACAAAGTAAGATTAATAAATCGATGTTATGCGAAGATTTATCCCTAAAACTATTTCATCAGTAAACCCTAAAAACGCTAGTTGATTTAATTGGGCCAACTTCAAAGCCCATAGGAGTCTTAAATTTGATTGAAGTTGGCCCAGTCCAGAGAATATTTGAATTTTCAATCAAATTATTATAATAATTTCGTTATTTTAGCTTGTAAAAATTGTACAAAGTATTCATTTAATCAACAATTAAATAATAAGTATTATTGCTATTGACTAAAAGGAGTGAAGTTTAAGTCAAAAATGAGAGATTAGGTTTATCCTTTTTATAATAAAGTTGTTTTATGGATGAACGTTGCACAAGTAATACCCAGATTTACATGTTGCAAGATAGTCAAGAAACTCTTTTAATAATTCGAATAAAAAATTCATATTTATGTTAGTGAGTGTCACTCTCACCAATTAAATAAACAATCAAATATAAAATAAAATAAAATAAAATAAAAAAGCATGCTCTGAGGTCGTCGGGGGGCATTTGTCAGGGAGTGGACTTAATTAATCAAAGCTTAATTAGCTTTAATTAAAAAGTTGCTTAAAACCCACTTTTTTATTTTTTTAATTTAGGTTATGCTTCTCGTCGAGGATTATTCCTCATCATTTTCACAAATTTAATTATTTTTATTAGTAATTAATATATTTTATTGTGGAGTTTGAGGAATAAGACGGATCATGTTCTACTGCTGCAGCTTCACAGATGGCTGTATTGTACTTGTCTTGTTGTAGTTTGTAGAGAATGTTTGGAACATTTCAGGTAATTAAAATTGTTAATCTTTACGTAGAATCAATACTAATATTTGCATTATGAATGATTGATTAAAGTAATTATTGAAACAGATGAGTTGATTAAGCAAAAGGGTGTACTAATCCAGACACTTGATCTATTATATGTTGCTCCATTTATATAATTATCTTCTACGCCTTAGTGCGTTCCATCTTCATGTGCCTTTTTGACTCAACATTTAGGGTTCCCTAAATCAATTATTTCTAATCCATTCATTAATCATATAGTCAACAATCAAATGCCTCGAGAACCAGCCACCTACCCTCGAGTCTCTCTACTTGCTACACCTAGAGTAATAGGGTTCTCGATTTCACATAGCTTGAATGTTTGTCCAGTGATGTTACTGCAATATTATCTGCAGATTTATTTTTGACGTTAGTTCATAATGCATTGTACTAAAAATGAATAAGAATTCTATTAATAAAGCATTTAATCTCATTCAACTAGTATACGTTGACCATCACAATTATTGGATATCTTTGTCTTCGCAAGACAGACTACCACAAATGTAATTGAGGTAAATAATTTATAAATAGAATATCTATTTAAACTTATATAGGACGGTTTAAGATGAAACCTAAAAAGAAAATCAGGTGAATCTAACTTAAAACATATAATGTTACATTAATATGATTAATTTTAACGTTTAACTGATAAGTACGAAAAAAAAAATTATATAATATCTAGTGTTAACTTAATCGGCCTTAATAATTACCATGGTGGACTCAAATAGAGTTAAGTTTAAGTCAAATTATAGAAGAGAGAGCATCTTATTTTGGAGGGGGCTACACAAAAATGTACATTTTATTGTACTTGCATGGGACCAATCAATAGGATACGGGTCAGCAAGTGGTAATCTTGTGTCTAAAAAAGCTAGACAAGGTCCAAAGATTTGAGATGAAATAACAAGAAATAAGGCATTGTTGTGGGCATCTTTATTTCTAATTACATCTAATTTCTTTGCAACTATTTACGTGACATACTTGTAATCATGGCATTCAAATAATTCAGTCTTACACAATAAAAATATAAATGGATCTTTTTTAAAGATTGCTTTAGTTTCTCTAATATATATTTGTAAGGATTTTTTTTTAATTTAACTCATAAAATATGACTTTTTTTTAACTAAATCCTAAAATATCAAATTTATCAAGTCAAATGTTAAATTATCTAAAACCTAACAAATAAAACCTTGGTAGACGGTCGTTCACCGTCCGTTCTATATGAGAACGGACGACCGATGTTAAAAGTACGATTGTCTGTTCTATACACGTCGGATCGACCGCACGAACAAAGGATTGGTTGTCGACATAACTCATGTGCCCGAAGATAAAGCAAAAACTTGAAAAGCTAGAATTGGCGGCTCGAAATTGGTATGTTGCGTTAGTAGGAGGTGCATAATTAAGATCGCTAACGGTAACAAACAATACATTATCAACCTAAATGCAGACGTGCAAGTGTCGACCTTACTGGAATCCTATGTCATTTCATGCATCCATTTCATCATAATGACACCAGAATATTTTGTCCATCCATACTATCACTGGTCCAGATATATAGAGATGTACTCAAACTTCATTCGTCTCATTAGTAGCGTGGACATGTGGTCGCCCGTATACGGAATGAGCGCAACCATTCCGCCCGAGAGAAGATTCCAACCTGGTAGGCCGAAGAAGCATAGAGTGCACGATATCGATGAGCCGGCGAGGTCGACATTTCTAAGAGGAACTCTACGATGTCGTGTCGTATATATCTGCGTCAATGATATAATAGTCTTACTAGTTTTGACAAGGGATCCACCTCAGGCGCTGCTGCCGCATCTGTGTCGCAAGACACATCTATAGGTTTCCATATATTTGATGGAACACATGTACATTTCAACCTCTTTTCCCATAAATTTACTTTCATTATTTTTTAAAATAAATTTCATTTTAAGCAGGAATCTTCTACACACAGCTATGGACGATGAAACATATGACTCTATTCGAGCTGCAATTTTTAGAAAATTAATTTTTCATAATATTTAATGTACGTCTGTTTCTATAATTTACTTCACTAAAATGATAATAAATCGCACATGTATTGAAAAATACCAAATATTTATAGACTCTTTTCCCATGGTGTCGTACATGTGAGGTAAAATTTTTAAGTAAATCCAATGTCGCCTGTAATTTTTATAAAATTAGTTTTTTTATAATATTTAATGTACGTCTATTTTATGATTTACTTCACTAAAATGACGATAAATCGAACAAGTATTGGAAAATGCAAAGTATTTATAGACTCTCTTCCCATGGTGTGGTGCACGTTGAGTAAAATTTTTAACTAAATCCAATGTCGCCTACAATTTTTAGAAAATTAATTTTTCATAATATTTAATTTACGTTTGTTTATAATTTACTTCACCAAAATGACGATAAATCGCACAAGTGTTGGAAAATGCCAAAAATTTATAGCATCTCTTCCCATGGTGTGGTGCACGTGGGGTGAAATTTTCAAATAAATCCAATGTCAACTGTAATTTTTAGAAAATTATATTTTCATAATATTTAATGTACATCTATTTTATGATTTACTTCACTAAAATGCCGATAAATATCACAAGTACTGAAAAATGCCGAAAATTTATAGACTCTCTTCCAATGATGTGATGCACGTGGGGTAAAATTTTCAAGTAAATACAATTTCGCCTCAAATTTTTAGAAAATTAATTTTTCATAATATTTAATGTACGTCTGTTTTATGATTTACTTCACTAAAATTAAGATAAATCGCACAAGTGTTAGAAAATGTTGAAAATTTATAGTCTCTCTTCCCATGCTGTGGTGCGTGTAGGATAAAATATTCAAGTTAATCCAATATTGCTTGCAGTTTTTAAAAATTTAATTTTTCATATTATTTAATGTACTTCTGTTTTATGTTTTACTTCACTAAAATGACAATAAATCGGACTAGTGTTGGAAAATGTCGAAAATTTATATCCTCTCTTTCCATGGTGTGGTACACGTGGGCTAAAATTTTCAAATAAATACAATTTCAATTGCATTTTTTAGATAATTATATTTTCATAATATTTAATGTATGTTTGTTTTATGATTTACTTCACTAAAAAGACGATAAATAGCACAAGTATTGGAAAATGCCAAAAAATTATAGACTCTCTTCCAATGGTGTGGTGCACGTGGGGTAAAATTTTCAAGTAAATCCAATTTCGCCTCCAATTTTTAGAAAATTAATTTTTCATAATATTTAATGTACGTCTGTTTTATGATTTACTTTACTAAAATGACGATAAATCGCACAAGTGCTGGAAAATGCCGAAAGTTTATAGCCTCTCTTCCCATAGTGTGGTGCGCGTAGAGTAAAATTTTAAAGTAAATCCAATGTCAACTGTAATTTTTAGAAAATTAATTTTTCATAATATTTAATGTACTTCTGTTTTATGATTTACTTCACTAAAATGACGATAAATCGGACTACTGTTGAAAAATACCAAAAATTTATAGCCTCTCTTCTCATGGTGTGGTGCATGTGGGGTAAAATTTTCAAGTAAATCCAATGTCACTGCAATTTTTAGAAAATTAATTTTTCATAATATTCTTTCTAGTAAAAAAACTTGAAAAATTGGATAAAGTTTCATTTGTTTTACAACTCCCCCATAACTAATATCAAACAGTTCCTGCACATTCAAAATACCAAATAGTTTCAGTATTTCATAGCATAAACTAAATTGTGTCTAAATAAATTACATCAACACAAATTATATCAAACTAAGTTATATAAAATAAAGTACATAAAATAAACTACACGGATGCGTCATGAGGGGGACATTAGGTGCGTCATCGGGTGGTGGATCATCGTCATCCCTCAATGAATGTGTGTCATCGTCGTCATCGGCCCCGATCCAATTCAAGACAATTTGCCTCGTATCTTTCTGATACTCCATCATCCCTCTGAGGTACTTTATCATCTCTGTACGAGACTTTGTCTGTCTCATTTCGCTTTGATAGTGTCTGGCTGCGAGAGCATCAATATCCGTCTGAATAGCCATTAAGATGCACTCCTGTGAGGACCCCAACCGCGCCTTGGTTTCCTCTATATGCACATCCCTTGAAGTGGAGGCCCTCTGATCTCCTCTCAGTGTCCAAATACTGTCGGCTTCAACTAGGCCCATTCGAACCAAATGAACCTTGCCAAATACGTCGACGATACGCTATACTCTCAGCTGCTCTCTCGACGACAACTGAATCACAAATCGCTCAACAATCTTCTGAATGAGCACACCGAAGGGCAGGTCCTTGTTGCGTGTCTGCCCGATCTCACCCATGTGACTGAGAATCACAAAGTTGGGATTGAACCTCCTCCCACTGTACAGCTTCTCCATGACATACAGATCTATGCAGGTATAAAGATCTCTATGTCCTTGTCGCGGCAGAAGAGTGTGGGACACCATGTTGTGCAAGACCCGAGCTTTGACATTTAGTTTACGGGTTCTGAGCTTCACGAACCCAATAATGTCAGCATTGGTATGATTTGCCAAATGAACTCTACTCCATTAGCCAAGCTAAAAAAATGATAGTCTCGGGAGGCATGATAATATCTCTTTGTCTCTTCTGCGGCGAACCCGAGCAATTCATTGTCCATTCTGGGGTAATGTCGAACTCTGTACTCAGGATGTATGTCTTTATAGTTCCCACCCTCCTGATGAAGCTCAAGTTCGCATAAAATAAGCAAACTATCTGGTCATAGCTATCGACCTTATATTGTAGACTCTGTGCAGACTGATTCTGTCGAACATCACCTGGATTTAAAGGATTCCCAACCTCTGAAGTCGACAGTCTTCGAATGCATCACTGACCGGTGTACCAGATCCAGGTTGAACTGCTTTCGACATATTTGGTTGCGAAACTCCAACGACAATGCCTCACGTAGGCACCTCCGACGTTGATGGTGCCTGGCGGTGCATCAGACCACCTTGTGACGTAGACAGTCTCTGACGTGCCATTGGTGAAACTCTCTACCTAATCACTAATCTTTCAGCCATTTAAGGATGGCTTTTTGGGATTTTGGAATTTTAGCAAAAAAAATCACAGATTAGTACAGTTTTGGTTGAAAATCATGCGAAACAAATAGGAATGAAGAAATGAACGAGGTAGGGTGTCAAATGGTTGATTTTGGAAAAAAATTTAAAAATCGACCGAGGGGATTCATAGGTTTCTAACTTTTTTTTGGCAGAATGGCATTTGTTCCTTATATGCTATCGGGGATCAGACGGCCATTGTCGTGGTAATGACCATCTGTTATCAGAAAACAGCCGTCCGTTGTCGGGGTTATGACTTTCCGTTCTACAAGAATGGATGGCCGTGTTATGGTCACCAGTCATCCATTCCACGAATGTTTACGAGAACGGACAGTCGTGTTCTTCAAACAGTCGTCTGTTTCATTCCCTGATGATGAACTGACCAGCCGTTGTAAGAACACATCCATCCATTGTTGTAAACATCCGTGGAACAGACGGCCCGTCATCAGAGATCGGTCGTCTGTTCCTTGGTCTCGTAAATAGCACGAGGAACAGACAATCGCCACCCTTCATTCATACGCCCGATCCAATGTGTCTAGAATGGACGATCGTACTTTTAACAACAGTTGTCCATTTTAGGAGAGCGGATGGTGAGCGACCGTCTGCCAGAGTTTGATTTGTTAGGTTTTAGATAGTTTGAAGTTTGACTTGTTCGGTTTGATAATTTAGGGTTTGGTTTAAAAAAAACTCATACTTTTAGGGTTAAATTAAAAAAAAATCCCTATTTGTAATTGAAGTTATTTATGATTAGATATAATAATTTAAAATGTAAATGTATCTATCCAAATACCATTATTTTCATCCTCCATGGCTGCAACCCACAGTGGATTTTTAGAAAGCTTGTAGAAATGTAGATGGTTCTAACTATGTGGAAGAGCAGACAAACAACCATGTTTTGGGTTTACAACTCCAGCCTTTGATCTAGTAATCATAGGGTGCAAATTAATAGGAACTTCTAGAATGCTCTCATGATGGACAGAAGCAATAAGTGTAGATCGAGAAGCAGATTGTGATGGAGAGGTGGAATGGGTAGGTGAACAGCCTAAAACAGAATGAAATGAGTTAATAGGGATAGAGGGCGGAACGGAGACGAAGATGATATATGAATGGGAGGAATGAGGAGATACAAGTGTGGGAGGAAGACTTGGAAGAGAGACCCCAAGACATATGGGTTAGAGCGGGGGAAGATGTGTTTAAGGAACACAACTATCACGACCTAGGAGCGGGATGGAGCAGAAATATTGGGTCACACAATCTGATTCCCAGAAAGGGAACTCGATCATCCAATCCAAGACTAGTTTTGTGATGGTAGTATTTAAAATAAATACAAGTTAAGCCCATATAATGACATTTCACGCAGATAGTGCAATACAATTAATACTTAACAATATTTTACCCTATATGAAAGTAAAGAAATTCAAATCCATCAATTAGATTTACATATCCAAATTAAATATTTAAATCTTTACCAAGGAAACAAATATATTTCTAATAGAAAATGAAATAATAAATGTCTCTCCGAAATCTCTAGTGAAGCTAGTTGTTCTTCTCTTTATCTGAATTTGAAGGGGCTCGTTGGGGTGAGTGACTAGTTCAATAAAAACGTTATACTAAATGCATCCCCATTTAAAAACGAGTTTTATCTTCACTTCAAACTCTTATTTCATTTTAGAACTATGCGTGGGTTTACAAAACTGTTACTTTTCTTCTTTTTACCAAAACTGGCTCCACGAGCCCTCTATGAGGTAGTTATAAAACATGTCCCGTATATAAGTGGCTATACATCAAAGATCAACCTCACTATTTTTCACAGAAACGTCCTCAGTGAAATAAGAAAGTCATACAAGGACCCTTCTAGCACAAACTACAGAAAGAAGATGATCTAAAAACCTAACAACGCCTCATGAAACTAAAGGAAAATCGTGAAAGCGATGTTAAGATCCAGCATATCACCGAAGAAACCGACGAACAATAATCAGCCACGACGTCACTCGCATAATTAACATTCTGATCAGGTTTAGGAATTTGTAACCCAAGGAACATGTCATCACCACTTTACTATCATTTTTCTTACATGTAAACGATATAACATTCACGCAACAGAATGTGTAACAGAATAGTCTTGTGATAGTTTGATGCCAAAACCGGCCAAACTATCAAGATGATTCATCCCCTCAACAAATCATAGCAAGATCGACTGTGTATGCTGAAAATAAATGTGAAAACTATACGTACATATACGCATAAAGATAACGTGCTGACAATAGACTCCCTTATACTTTTACATATGCAATGCAATGCAGAAAACATAAAATTCCTATATCGGTGATGACTACTCTCTTCTGCTCCATAGCAGCAACCTCTGGTACTGGCTTTAAATTAGCAAACTCATCAGAGCCTAAAGAAAACTAAAGTCGTAAATATCTCACACAACACTAAGGAAGGAAAACACGTGGATGAGTTCAATACCACGACCGACAATACTATAAACTGTCGCAAACTTTGGTCAGGCGAGTAACACAGAGGCGACGACATTTTCCAAAAATAAAGGTCATGTGGTCAACACTTCACCCAAGAAGTCGACACTTAAAACTCTCTGTTTCACCATGTGTCATAGGTCTCTCAAGCGGTCGACACTTGAAACTCTCATATTAAGGAGGTGCGATATGTCTCCCAAGTGGTTGACACTTCAAACTCTCGGGTTTAGCATTGGTCGACACTTTATCCAAAAGTGTTGACCCTTACTCAATAGTCGACACTTCCCTTGAAATGTCTACCCTTTAAACCCTCAAGTCCTCGTTGGAATGCACGACTGGTCAACACTTCCCCTCGAAGTGTTGACCACTGGGATTCCAGTGAAGGAAAGCTCATCGAACTTGTCCTTTCTCGCCTCTAAACAACAAATACACTGCACAAACTCCAAATAACACCAACATATCTAGAAAATACAAAAGCATTCGAGCTCTTTTGCTCGAATCCACCTCCAAATAAAAACCTTAGCTTCTAACCCAAAAACAAAGAGAAAAACTCAACTTACCTTCGAAGTTTCTTCAAGAAGGTTGCTGCTCCAAGTCTCGCGAACATGATTCATAAATTGATGGGTCTTCTTATTTTCCTTCTCTCTCTCTCTCCCCTCTCTCTCTAGCAACGGCTCCCAGGAAAAAGTAATGTTTTCCCTACCCTAACTTCCCAAATACCCATTTTTCCCTTTATTTTTTTTATTTCATTTATTTAAAATAAATCTAATTTATCTTAAATAGAACTCTACTAAATTCTTCTTTTGTTCATAAACCGAACATTGCCCAAACATTACTCAAGGTAAATTCCAAATTACCGAAGTGTTAATTTTCCTCAAATTTAATCATACCGTAATTTTTCAAATCACCAATTTTGAACAATTGACCGTAAAATTTAACGTGGTCACAAAACGACAAAACGAGTCAACCCATTACATGTTGTCAATCAACAATGTAAAAATTCAATACGCAGAATTAAATAAATCATAAAAATAACCATTTTTACAACAACATCTCAAGAAACATATATATATGACCTGTCGAAAGATGAAGTGCAAAAGACCATTCTGGTTGGACTATGGCTCTGAAAGATGCATTCTAGTGAGTGAAGTTGTGATTTTATACAGATGGTATGAATGGAGATAGCACAAAGAGCCAAATATAAGTATGTGGTTGTGGTAAATGCATAACACCAGTATTGGAGAGATAAATTTTCTTGAAATAAGTTAGAAAGATCAGTTTCGACCACATGGTGATTTTCACATTCAACCCATCTAATTTGAGTCGAGTACATGGACAAAATAGTTTATGAGAAATGCTAAATGATTGGAAAAGTTGGAAAGGTGTCAAAATTCACCACCCAATCCAACTGATCAGATTGATCAAATTGTCCTTTTACAAACAATAAAATTTAATGAATATGAGGTTGTGTTTGAATGCAGCAAAATAGAGTAATAGCTTACACGTCTCTACAATTGAAAACTCATGAACTTAATTACCCTATTCACAATTTGGAATTGGCAGCTGTTATTTTTGCTTTACAAATTTGGCGAAGTTTTTTATATGGTGCTAAATTTGAAATATTTTTTGATTATAAGAGTTTGAAATATTTATTTACACAGCAAAATTTGAATCTCCGTCAATGCCAATGGATGGAATATATGGGAGATTATAATTTCACTTTAAAGTATTGTAATGATTTAAATCTTCAATATTCTATTGTCAATAATGTATTGTGGATATTTATTATTGATGATATATGAATATAAATTATGGAAGCTGTATTGAAGAAATAGTACAAAATCCTTAATAGTACTAAAAAGAAATAGTTTTGTAGTAACGGACTTGATTGTGAGTGCATTAACTTTTTCTATGATAATTGGATTACTATAAAATTTAACGGTATTAAACTAGACATGTAGATAAAAATAATGACTTTGAAATGAAAAAGTTAGATGTGTGTAGCAAAAGTTATTTACTTTTTAATTTGACAAAAAATATTTTCAACACTTTGTAGCATGTATCTATGCAATAATTTTGGACAACCAATAGAATTAGGACACGTGGTAGTTAGCATATGTTAGGTAAGTGATTAATCAAGCTAATTAAGCATGAATAGGATAAAATTATGATTAATTATCCTAAACATATTGATTAACTTAATACTAATTAAAATTAATTAGTTTCAGCTAAATATACTTAAACAAAAGTAATCATAGTATTTTTATAATCAATCATGCAAGAAATGATAAAATAACACTTTTACATGGACAAAAACAATAGAATGACAAATCTATCACAAGATCTCTCTAGAAAAATATAGAGAAGACATAGAACTTAGTCATTTTCATGCAAGATCAGAGTGGGGAGAAGGAAGAAAAGAAAAAGAAAGAAAGAAAGAGAAAAAGAGAGAGAAAAAGTAGAATTTTGGATTTACTCCTCAAAGAAAAGTTACTCAACTTGGTGAGCTGATTCTATAAGACTAAAAAATTAATTTATTAGGTGAAAATTTCGTGGGAGAGGAGGAACATTCAATAGGTAAGCAAATCGTACATTTAGAATGGTTAATTTAACATTTATTACATTATTTAGGTGAAGATAGATTTAAATCATGTCTTTGGTTCTGGTTAGGCTTAGAATTTTGATTGTGGATTGAAGTGATTAATTAAATGTTGTTTTGATATGAAATGAATGATGTTTTATGAAAATTTATTTTTTCAAATTGTATTGTGGATGTTAAAAAGGAATGTTTTGAAAACATTATTTTAAATCAATGTGATATGTTAGTTTTCAAAATGATTTGCATGGGTGAGTTGCATGATTTTAAATCTGCATGACATTGACTTTACAAAATGTGTTAAAGCATGCATTTGAGAAAAAGAAAAAGTTGACAATCTTGGTAACACATGAACCCTATGGTTTGACTTGTCTCTTCGTGTGCGATGTGTATGACTAGAAAAATGATAAAGAGGTCAACTTAATGTCTTCATTGGGTTGAAAATCCATAAACCTCGAGATGAAGTAATGCATAGGGTCCTACAACCCTGCCGAAAAAAGTCTGGGAACATGTAGGATTGTGTGATGTTCACACAAATATTGGAATTATAATGTATTGCATTTTTAACATAAACATTTTGTTGTTAAAAGATGCATTGAAATTTTCTTAAAAAAATGATTTTAATAATGTAAAGTTTATTCTATTTGCATTTGATTTATTTGATAAAAATTATTTCAATGGTTGAGTGATTTTAAAATATTGATTTCGAGCATGCATATTTTTATAACAACTGCATGACTTTCAAAAAAATATGATTTATATAATTTTCAAATAATCGTCATAGTAGAAGATGGAGATCGATCCTATAAGGTGTTAGTAGAGTTTAGATTAGTTATTATACGTGTTAAATTTATTTATTGGACTAAAAACTCAATATGTAGATAATGCATATTTTCATATATCGAAAACGTTCACTGAGAGAGAAAATATAAGGCAATATAAAGTTTGTGAAGAGGCATAGGTGAACTATCAAGATAGATGGTCTTTTTGTTTGGATGAGATGATTTGAAAGGTCACATGTAGTGACATACTGTTGTAGTAGCTTTTGTGTTAGTACTCTGATTTTCATGTAAATTTTCAATATATAAAATGTGTGTTGTTTTCTTCATGAATTGAATGTTTTATGTTTTAAATGCTTTTATTAAATAATAAATTAAAATAATTTTAGACGGAGTGTCCTAATTTATGATACCAAGTTGAAGAATTATGTTCCATTAACTTATAACGAACTATACATGTTAGAGGTGAGTGCCAATGAAAGCATCCATTCGATGTTCGACTCCTTCCCACTTTGGAAATCGTCTAACCCGTCAAGGTCTGGTTAGTGAAATCGAGTCCTTACAAGTATAACCCTAGAAAGGCGAATGGTGTAGTTGGAGGCTTTAGTCGTCATCCGCAAGGTTCACTTTCTTGTCTAGTATTGAAAGATTGGAAGAAGTATTTAACGATTAGAGATTTTGAACTACAATATGAGGAGGATACTCGGTCAGTTAATGTATTTAATTTGATACCGACTCCTACACTTTTGCAACGTGTTAAAATACAAAAATTTGATGATGAATTGAAAAAAAAAGTTTGAGAAAATTCATGTTGGTGAGTAGTTTGATGATTGGGTAATCGACTCATGTGGTTCTTTATTTTTCAATGCCGAGTTGTTGTGCCTCGTAAAGAATTGAGGCAAGTAGTTTTAGCATAAAGTAATAAGTCCCGATTTATTATTCGTATCGGCAATACAAAAATGTATTATGATTTGAAATGTCAATTTTGGTGGGTTGGAATGAAATAACATGTAGCAGATTTTGTATCCAAATGTTTGAATTTTCAACAAGTTAAAGCAGAACATCAGCGATAGATTGAGTTGTTGTAGCCTTTATCAATTATGGAATGGAAATGATATAAAATCACTATGGATTTCGTAACTAGGTTTTCGAGAACTGTGTAGAAATTTGACGTAGTTTGGGTAATAGTTGGTATATTGACAAAATCTGCACACCGTACGTTCGTCTGCATGGTATTCCCTCAAGTATTGTATCAGATAGAGATCCACAGTTTACATTAAAATTTTAGAGAGCCCTTCAAAGAGCTATGAGGACATAATTAAATTTTAGTATGACACATCATCCTCAGGCAGATGGATAATTTGAGCATACTATTCAAATTCTTGAAGACAAGTTGAGGTCTTATATTTTGGACTTTGGAGATAGCTGGGTGAATCACTTACCTTTGGGGAGTTTTTTTTTATAATAACAGCTATCAGACTAGAATTAGAGTTTCTTCATATTAAATTTTATATGGAAGGTCGTGCATATCACTTTTATATTGAGCTGAAGACGAAGAGCGTGTTACTTTTGAGGCAGATTTGATTCAAGAAACTATTGAGGAAGTTCAAGTGACTAAAGAAAGATTGAGAACAGTTCAAATTCATTAAAAATATTATACAGATCTTCTAATAAGAGAAGTTGAATTTGAAGTTGAGGATTTTGTATTTTTGAAAGTTCAACCTCGTAGATGAATAAATAAACCCTTTTAGAGTGAGAGATAAATTAGCTCCTAGATATGTGGGGCCTTTTCAGATTATTGATGGAGTTGGTCCTATGGCTTACCGTTTGAATTTACCACATTATTTGAGCTACGTGCATAATTGACGCGAGTCGCGTTCCTACCCATAAAAACGGTTAGCACATTTGGTGTTTGGCCAAGGCAAGAATACCTCAAAAGATGTGTGGAGTTTGATAAGCAAATGAACTCCAAATCGTTTGAAATTTTAGGTGCAGCTTATCTTATGAATGAAATAAACAAACATAAAATATTGAAGCAAAATATGTTAAGGAATAGAAAATATGCAAGTAAACCCGAGGTTGTCCGATGAGCAATATTTTGAAGCTCTTGGCATGCACTTCCTTCAAATGAAAGAAATGGCACCCTTTGGAAAATGGTTTCACAACCTTTTTCTGTTTTTCAACTCTTGAAAGAGTGAAGAGGAGGATAGGATGCTCCACAAGTAACATTGAACTTGTGAGTAAAGGAGGCGCATTCCTCTTGGTTGGAAACAACCAAGGCTTACCTTTTGGTAACCAAATCTTCTCGATTTTATTATGCAAAAGGAGCAGCTATTTCATTCATCAAAAATAATTTACAAACACTAATAATCATGCTTATATAAATATAAAGGTGGCTAGAGTTTGAGGATTTGAAATGGAGCTCAAAAGAGCCGTTAGGCTCGGCCGAAGTTTTGTCAAAAGTGGTCGCCCACTTCTTGCTTGGACAGACATGGTGAACTTGGTCCAACGGCTAGTTGATGTCAAGTCATCCATCCTTGTTGCTTCAGCTAGAGCCGTTCCAGCTAGGCGCCTCCATGATGCAGAATATACTCGACCAAAAATGCAAATGGTCCCCCCTCTCTTGGTGCGCATGCTGTTTGCCGAATGCCCTTTGGCGCACCCAGGTTTCTTCCTTGCATGCTTTTTCAAATATTGTGGCCACTCGATTCCATACTACCATCTAACCTAACATTCATCTAACCCTAATTCCTAATGCATGCATACAATAATATAAGGCTAATGTTTGCCTAAAAAATACAAAAGTGCTAAATGTTTGCCAACAAAATTACAAGTCATTCGGTTACATAATCTTGTGCTCAGGAAGACAAATTCCCTCTTGAGCTTGATGAGCTTCCTCACATGACTCCCAAGTAAGAACTTGCACAGGTTGCTCTTTGTCCCGAGTGCTAGGCTCTCAATTCAAGTCTTCAAATATGTCATCATTTGCAAAAGAATTAAGCTTGTTAGTAAATAGGTTAATTAAAGTTTGAGCGTTAATTTGTGATCGAGTAATAGGCCTTTGAGCATATCAATAATGTTTTCCATGTATCGATGTTCATAAAGTATGTTTTCGATCCGTCACATGTTATTTCGTGGACCTAGGTGCATATCCAAGAGGATGTTTTTTATGAGGAGGAGTTTGAAAGAATCTTAGGTCGTGAAATCAGAGTTCTTCGCCATCGTGAGATAACCTTAGTTCGAGTCCGCGGAAGAATTAAAATGAAAGAGAATCTACTTGGGAAACTGAATCAGAGATGATGACTAATTATCCCCACTTGATCACTAGTACTCCAGAAGTTGTCTTAAATTTTGAGGATGAATTATTGAAGTTCGGAAGAATATAAAATCTAGCATTTTTTTGTTAAAAATAGATAATAATAATATTTGAAAATTAAAAAAAAAATCCTCCTTTATGGGATTGTTGTTGAGAATAAGGGAGAATACCCCTATTTCTGCTTGTGGGGAGCAATTTCCTTCCTCATTTCTACCGGACCGTTCTTCATTTTGTCTCAAGATCACTTTGGAATGTGACAGTTATAACGAACTCCTTCATCCCAGTAAAATATTGTCTGCTTTGGGTCGCCCATACAACCCTCACGGATTTGTTTGGCAAAAACTTCTCAGTCGGTTACCCAATATGGTACCGCTCTCACCAGAATAGTCTTAAATTCAGAGTTCTTATGAGATTTGTTGTCAATTGTGCTCCAAAACACATCTTACTATCTTAGGAGGGTTTCTTTACATATGTTTCATTTCCATATATCTCCCCAAGCGATGTGGGATGGTGATGACCCCCTTTTTACGACCCGAAATTTGCATATACTCGAGTCTGGGATTTGCCTATACTCGGCTTAGGTCCCGAAATTTGCCCTGCAACCCGAGGTTTGCCCTACAATTGTACACATTCAGGTCATCACAATCACCCCTCCTGGGGCTCAACGTTCTCGTTGGCCACATTTCTAGTTGGGCACAGCCTCTGATACTATTTATAACGAGCCCCTTCATCCCAGTAAGATATTGTCCACTTTGGGTCTCCCAACATGGTACTGTTCTCGCCGGAGCACTCTTAACTTCGGAGTTCTTATGTGATCCATTGCCAATTGTGCTCCAAAACGCGTCTTACTATCTTGGGAAGGTTTTCCTTACATATGTTTTATTTTCATATACCTCCCTAAATGATGTGAGGTTGTGACGACCCCCTTTTTACGATCTGAGATTTACCTATACTCGAGTCTGGGATTTGCCTACACTCAGCTTAGGTCATGCGATTTGCCTTGCAGTCGTACTCATACCTACACATTCGGGTCATCACAATCGCCCCCCCCTCGAGGGCTCAAACGTTCTCGTTGGCCACATTTCCAGTTAGGTACAAATCCGTGAGGGTTGTATGGGCGACTCAAAGCAGACAATATCTTACTGGGATGAAGGAGTTTGTTATAAATGGTATCAGAGCCTGTACCCAACGAAAATGTGGTCAATGATGATGTTGGGCCCCCGATGGGGGTGATTATGATGCCCCAAATATGTACGTATGAGCACGACTGCAGGAAAAACCTCTGGTTGCAAGCAAACTTCGGGACCTAAGTCAATTGTAGACAAATTCTAGACTCGAGTATAGGCAAATCTTGGGTCGTAAAAGGGGTCGTTACAATCTCACATCGCTTGGGGAGGTATATGGAAATGAAACATATGTAAGGAAACCCTCCCAATATAGTAAGACGCGTTTTAGAGCACAATTGACAACGGATTCTATAAGAACTCCGAAATTAAAAGTGCTCTAGCGAGACTAGTAGCATGTTGGGTGACCAATTAGGAAGTTCTTGCCAAATAAATCCTTGAGTGGAGGATATTAGGTTAAGCCCAATCCGCAGAGCGCACAATATTTTAATAGGAAAATGAGTCGTTATAACAGTATTTTCTTTTATATTTAATTTATTGTCCTACCTTATATTCTTGTTATCACTATACATGTAATACCCGAGAATTTTTACTAGCGGGTAATTGAAAAATTGTTGATTTTAATAGATGTTATTGATTAAGAATTTATAGAAATAATACGGATTATGTATGAGAATTATGTTGGTATAATTGGCCACCTATGTATAACTTATGACTTCAAATGGAGGACATCTCAGCTCCTAGCTTATGATCTCAGATGGATGATATCTCAGCTTATAACTCATTACCTCAAATGAATGATATCTCTGTCAATAACTAATTAAAGTCAAATGGAGGACACATTGGCTTATAACTCATTACCTCAAATGGACAACACCTCAACTCATGATTTATTACCTCAAATAGATGACATCTCAATTTATGACTCATTATCTCAAATGAATGACATCTCAGTTCATGACTCATTAGCTCAAATAACTGACACAGCCCATAAGTCATTACTTCAAATGGATGACACATCAGTCCATGACTCATGGCCTTAACTAAAAGACATCTTATGAGATGATTCATCACTTTGCACCTCTATATATAGATGGGTTGAACTTTTTATTCAAACTTACAAAACTTCCAGTTTCTCTATGTCGTGGGAAATGACTCATTAATATGTATTTTGTGTAAAAGTTTTGAACTTAATCTATGTGTATATTTTGGATATATGAAAGATGTGTTAAAGAAGTGTTTTGTAAACTTAAAAAATAGTCTTCCACTACGCAGATGATTTTCAAAAGATAATAATGTTTTACAACATTTGAGAAAAACTTATGTTTAAAATCGAGGCGTCACAGTACATATCTCAGCCCATCTCGGGCGGGATATAAATTATAAATCTTGTTTAAAGTCTTCAGTTGCAAATAATGGACTAAAGCATTAGCTGGACGATCGGGTCTTCTTTGAAGGTCTGATTGTTCAATCTGATTTTTTTAACTAGTCTCCTCTTTGAATGATGACAATATATATACATGAACTCAAACAAACTCTTTACATTGAAGAGTCTTCAATCAATATGCCTATTTATAAATCGACATTAGTGAACAAATATGACCATGAATAAGAGGTTACTAATTATATAGACTACTTTATAGAGCTTTCATTTTAGTATAGTAATAATCATAAGTACTTGGTAAATTATAATATTAAACTTTTGGAAACCATTTTGTTTCTCTATTAATTAATATTTCCTCAAACAATTATATTTACCAACTATAAATATTTCTTAAAAATAATTTTTGGTTGAAAATACCTAATAACTAAAGTTTCATTAGAGAGGCCTACTAGAAAATAAAAATATTGTATAGATGGGTCTTTTTATTTAACCTTTTGTGTTTGTATTTTGGAAGCAAGTGCTATGGATTTTAATTAAAAGGAAGTGGAATTCCCTAAAAGTTAGGGTTTATTTACTGTTCAAATGCAGAAAACAATAAAAGAATGAAGCCATGATTTTGATGCCAAGACGCTACACTGCCGAGCAAGTGATATCCAAACCACCAAGACAACCTCTCTAGCTTTAGGAAACATATTCAATCACACTCAACCCATTTCTAGAGAGAGAAAGCAGAATTAAACCCTAATTTCATCTGAGCTGAGCAAATATTACAGCGAATGTAGAAACTATGAATAAAACGTACATATGACGATAAATTCATAGCATTTTAGTCTCCTGTTGTTCAATAATTCAATTATCCTCTTAATGAATGAGAAAAAAAACATGTTCATGAATAAGAAAAATGGAGACACAGAATCTTCAAACAAACAATTGTTTTTCCAAAATAATTGAATTAGGGTTCATCTAAATTTCTGAAACCAATTTAAGAATTTACAACCCTTTTTACCCACAGTTGCTATTGAAATCCGAGCTCAAAAGCAGAATCTAGATGGGGAATCCCTTGTTGACAAGCTTCATAATCGGAAACCATTAGAGGACGAACAAATGCTTTCATTTCTTCCGACCAGCTGCTACTTTCCCCAGAATTTGTGCCAGAGGTGCTGCCGATCATCTCCATCCCATAAAAACCATCAAACCGGTCATATTGAACTGAATTTCTGTAGCTTAATTCATCTACATCAAGCTCAAGTTCAGTCGGTTGAAACATCGCAGGAGTTGAACTGTTAACGTCGTATTGGGCAGTCGGAAACTGGGTCAAAGACTGGAAATCTTGATTCAATGAATTGGTAATGGGATATGGATCAGCAAATGTTCCTCCCAATTTGATGAGCAGATTTCTCAGAGAAGTTTGATCTTTAAGACAAGGCTCTTGGTTTGAATTCACCGTTGGAGCTGCTACAGGTTGGTTCAACCAATACTGAGTTTGGTTTATAAAGTTGGGAAGAACCAAATTCTCGTAAGGATTTTCGTTCTTCTTCTCCTGCTTTAAGCTGTTCATTCTTCGGACAAGAGATTGCTGTTCTTTTCGCTGTTTCCCCAGTAGCTTCTTCTTCAACCTCGTATTCCAGTAGTTCTTTATGTCATTGTCAGTTCTCCCTGGTAACTGCGCTGCAATTATGGACCACCTGCGAAAATTCAGAGAATTTATTTCTTTCGGCCGAAAATCTTAATTATTTGTTTTCAAAACTGAGTCAAGTGTTCATCTTTAGTCAAAAAAGGAAGATTATAAGCACATACCTGCTTCCTATGCTCATGTAAAGGCTGCAAATAATGTTGTCTTCTTCCTCCGAGAAACCTCCATGTTTGATGTTTGGTCTGAGATAATTCAGCCATCGTAGTCTGCAACTTTTCCCACACCTCCTCAGACCTAAGAATGAAAACTTTCAGGCATTGGAGAAAAAGAAAAGCTTGAAAATTGGGAATGAAGTTACCAATTTTTTGGGGTAAAGCAATCCAGTTTCCGCCGGTGCCGTTCTGCTCGATATAAGATTTGAGCTTAGAATCTTCTTCAGGTGACCATGGCCCTTTCTTGACGTTAGCTTTGTCGCAGCAAGGAGCTCTCCCCATGATTTCTCTCCTGGGTGTTGGTTATTGTGTTTGAAAACTTCAGGTAAAGATAGTACAGCTTGAAAATGATAGTGTTGAGCATATTATATAGAGATAAATGTTGGAGAGAGAGAGAGAGAGAGAGAGAGAGAGAGAGAATAATAGCTGGAGGATGAGAAAAATGGACAAGTCAGAAATATTATTAATTTAAAAAAAGGAGGTTTGAAAAATACAAGAAACTTTATGTATAAAATAATGAAGAAATCATCATTTTCCAGAATAGAGGATCAAGGTTTTTCTCATTGTCTTCCATGGCTCGGAATCTGATCCCATATTTTAGCCTCTCTCTCTCTCTCTCTCTCTCTCTCTCTCTCTCTCTCTCTCTCTCTCT
>CM039526.1:306247-319193 GCA_022433055.1 Begonia peltatifolia | reverse complement strand
TCTCTCTCTCTCTCTCTCTCTCTCTCTCTCTCTCTCTCTCTCTCTCTAAAAAAGAAAAAAAAAAAAAAAGAAGGGTAGTAAAAATAGTTGAATAATTCAGCAAAGAGTGACGAAAAAAGAAGCAGAAAAGAGGTTCATTAAGGTAACGTGGAGAATATTATGAGATCATATGCATGTGTTGGTATGAAGTAAGCCTGGAGCTGCATGGAAACAGTCAGATTTACCTTTATTTCTGTTAATTCAACATGATTAATCCACAAAATCGCAATTATGGCAGAAAGGGGGTGACATGGGATGAATTTGTAAAAGTCAAAAAAGATGTTGCCCCTCTTTTCTTTGTAAAAATAAGTTGGTTGGGGATACACACACCTTTTCAACAAACTCTCTCTCTCTCTCTCTCTCTAGACCCTACGTCAAATGGGTGGACTACTTTGACAGAGGATTAGACCAAGTCCACCCTCTTACAATCATGGCTTAATCATGAACCCTGCTGTTCTAAAATGCAGTGAAAACAAAGAACAGCAAAAATGGAGAACATATGATGATGAAACTGTACAAGTTTTCTAGAACTACTACAGAATTGAGACTTTTCAGACTCTTTGGTGAATTTCAAAACGAAGCTACCATGTTTGAAAAATGGACCACTTTCAGACACACTTTTAAGGATGAAAGGCAGTCATAATATAAATGTTTTGGTGTAAACGATAGAGAAAGTCTATGATTATCATTTTATTAAACTAATCAATGCCTGACTGAACAATTCCAACGCTTCAACTTTCAACATATAAGACAATACATTTAAGGGAAGGAACGCCTAGAGCTTCTAAATCACACCCACCAAAGACAAAAATAAAGAGGGAAGTTCATTTTCTTTATAATCAACTAGCCTGCAATTTGTTTTGATTCAGTTGTGCACGAAGCAGAGAATTCAACAGATATAGATCATCCACAAGAACAATCATTCCATTATCTACAGATCACTAGGAAGTAAAATCAAACGACTCTGAAACTGGCATCAGCAAGAGGCTTGTATAGTTGTAATACCTTGAAGGATTCTGCATTTTCTGAAACCTACAGCTCAACAGTCCAATCCATCTTGTCTTCTATGAGACCCATTTGTAATCTTTTCAGCACCGAATAGAGTTTTTGGGAAACAACTCACACCGTTTCCATAAGACACCCTGCGCAAATGAGGATTTGGCAGTAAATTCCTTGGATTATCACAATTAGCTTATGTATAAAAATTCATCGAGGAAGATGACTCAAAGACTTTAGACTTGTTGGGCATACCAAAGATAAAAAGGATTTTCTACTTTCGTTTTTGAAATTATTTTCAATTTTCAATCACCTGTTTTCCATTTAGTTAATAACTATTTTACCTTTTGTCCAGGTAAGTGATGCTGCCAACTGGTGATACGACCACAGCCGTTCCAGTACAAAAGACTTCATCAGCCTCAAGCAATTCATCCACACCTACAAGTCGGTACTCAACCTGAGAGTTCTCAAATACGATTCTGTTTTCTTTGTCTTTCCATGTGTGAAAAAAATCGGTGAATCGAATAAATCTTTGCATACATTCTAGTTAGGACATAAGACATGGTGGCAAATGGCAATGGCAGTTAAGAGAACTCTGTGTGAGGGGAGGGAGTGAGAGGGTAAAAATGAACTGGTTAATATTTCCATTACCGCATAATTAAAGAGGATCTATGAAACTATAACACAAGTACCTGGAATCACTCGAAAAAGTATTATTGATGTTGGTCGCAGCCTTGGATTCCAGGTAAGATTGTCCCTTTTATTAGCAGGAGTGGAGATGACATTACCCTAGAAGTAAATGAAAAAAATATAGATCAGACCATCTCCACAGTAGAAGATGATTGCAGAAATAGAGTAGAGAAAAAGGAGAGAGAAGAGTGTCAAACTAATTCCTTTTGACAAATTTTTACACAAAAACCACTTATGCCCACAGATTGGCGAACATAAAAATTGACAATGCAAAAGAAAAATGGGTTGCTCTCACACATTTACACTTCATTCAAAACTGAGACAAATCAAGTTAAAAAAAAAAGGAATTGACCATGCAAAAGAAATAGAAAGACAACATACATGCCATGAAATTTAGAGGTATGAGCATGGGTCCTTTAAAATCCAATTACGAGCTTATGCCGTTAATGCCAAAGTGATACCATAATAATGACAGCATGAACGTAACCTAAACATGTTTCTCACATGAACGTCATGCCTGATTTACACAAACAAGTATAAAAAATCAACCTTTGAAGGTTGAATTCTTCACTAGATCAAGAAATTTAGGGATCAATAACATTACACGTTGTGACCATAATTAGCTAAAACAAAATAGAATATAGATGATTATTGCATCATCGAATCACCAATAAAAAATCAATCGTCATAGTACCTTTACAACAAATATATTGCAAGATGACACCTCCTCAAGATATCTTTTGTTAATACAATCGAGGTATAGAACATCAGAGTAGCTTTTGGTTTTTGCAGCAAACTGTGCCTTCAGGACCTAAAATCATAACTCATAGGTCGATAAGTAAATTATTTACTCTTACCAGAACCAAAATGGATAAAAAAATAGTTTTTGTCATTGTGTTTAAAGACAACAACTTCAAATAATAGATGCAAAATCAGCATGTCAAGGATAGACTCAACCAAAGCTCTTTTCAGCAAGATCTTGGTCCATTTTCTATTGTGACGTATATGCACACTAAATATTTTTTATCCGTAAATAAAAGTACAAAGCAGATTAAATCATAACTTGAAATAAATTTTATATCTTTATGAGTAAGAAAATCTAAGAAAATGTACTAACTAGAATACAGAGTTTAAAGATGAAAAAATATAATGAAGAAACAATGTACAAACACGTTAACATGTAATCAAATACTTACTGCAACGTAGTTTCCTATAGTTTTTACACGTCCAGTGCCACCAGGAATTGCACGATGCAACTCATGTTCAACATCAAAGGAATTGGCGCCACACTTCCTGTAGGTAAAAATAGATTAATGAACAATAATGATACGTTAATATGATGAATTTGTGGCTTACACAAGAAAATGGTTAAACTATTAAATACTAAAAAAAATTCCTATTTATGATCACTGTTTATTTCTTATGAGAAACATATTCCTTTTACTGAGAGGATGCATTTAAAGCATTAAAAGAAAACTTTGGATAGTGCAAAAATTTCTAATTCCCAAAGGGTTTCTTTCCAGATGCTCATTTCGCATCCTCCTTTCAGCCACTTTTCTTAGAAGTTTAATCTACAAAGCTTCTCATCTTTGTTATATTTACCTTGAGAATTCCTAATTTTGGTTCTTGATGACATATCTCCTCACAAGAAGAGAAAATGATATGTTTAACATTTTACCTTTTAAATGAAAGCAGCACAAGGTTATAAGATACAAGTATTATTCTATCAGCTTCCATTTAAAAAAAAATATGAGCAAAAAGTACATAAATTACATTATTTTGGAAACAGATCAGTAAAAGTTGAGTACATAATTTAGATCCCAATGATCATGCTTAAATTTAAAAAGGAAAAAACAGGAGTAAAAAAAAAAGATGACAGTAAGGCATCACATAATATAACGTACTGTGAAATAGTTTCCAACTGGTGAAACATAAATCAGAAATGTGTACTCTGGAGCTGGTGCAAGACCAAGTACAGCACCACTGCTCATCAGCAATGGCCTTATGTATGAGGAACCTTTACCAGGTGGGGGTACCCAGAGATTGTCCCATTATATGTAATTAATAGGCATGGGGAAAACCAAATGATAGAGATTTTTTTATGTTACCCAGCGTTTGTTTGCCAAGACAGCAGCCTTCACAGCATCCACAAATTGGTCTACAGTTGGTTAGGCATACACATCTGCTCTCCACCCGATCTCATCCGCAATGCATTCTCTTCTGGACGAAACAGAAGAATCTGACCATCTTGTTTCTTATGTGCCTCTAGTCCTTCAAATAATCCCTATAGACGCAGAAAGAATAAACAGTCAAAATTAACATTCAGATCATATGGAGATAGATTTGGATAAAAATTGTAGTTATTACATTCATGATATAAATCCACTCCAACAATATCAATCATAATTTTTCATCAACACAATGACCAATATTGGCAACTTAAATATATTCTTTAGTTTACTCCCAAAGAAGAAAATAAGATACGGGCAACATTAAAAGGAAGAAATAAATAGACTTTGATAATGTAAAAGGATTGATGACTGAGGAGATACAAATTTGCGTAATATCCATACGCAGTCCCAACTTGTGAATCATGAAAAGAAGAATAAATTTAGAACAACAGCTAGAGAATTCTCCCATTGACAAAGAAGGGAAAGAAAATCAACAAAAACAATTGGCGGGGCTAACCTGTCCATAATTTAAGATGCCAGCTATGGGCTCAATTCAATGTGTCCAAATCGTTGAAATTCGCCTTTAGAAAAGTTTTCTCCTTGAGAACATTTCATGATGTACATATAATCAGTGGGAAGAAACCCAAATCCAAAGTTGTCCCAGTCTATGTCAGCCAACTCTGCTGTTGCACTGCACCAAAAACATGGCAATGTTAAGTATTACCAAATACCTCCTCGAAAATCAAATTATATTAGAAAAAAACATAACATTAAGGAGACCACTATGTACCTTCATTGAATTATGAGAAAAACAAGACCGTTTTATGTTTACTACGAGGATACAAAAAATCCAAGTTTCCCAATCTTTTCATATTGGTAAGGCACATGCCATATCCCAAAAAAAAAAAAAAAAGTCAAGATCATAATCAGAGAGTGTCAAGGCATCTTCAATTCTCACCCACTATTTTACATATGTACTTATTGTAAATATATTGGTCCACGTGTAAGCTTGTTAGATTTGGTTCTGTAGATTTCTCTCCTCATTGTATAAGAAGATATTGTGATGTCCAGTGCATCAATAGAATACAGAGAATAATTTTTTTCTGTCATCTTCTTCAGCTTTCCTGCTGTAAAATCTCTTTTCCTTTCTGATAGAAACTGTCGTGTAGAATAATTCAAAAGTTTTTATTATCATAGAACCACTCTCGGTCCATGGCACCATATTTCGAATTTGATTATAATCAGTGTATTGAGAAATCAAACAATAGACGCGATCAAATTGATTAAATTTCTAAAAATAATTGCTGGGAATCAAATCAAAGAAGCCTTCAAAAGATTAATTTAATGAAAAAACTTGCTTTTTTTTTTACTAGAAACGGAATGGTTGACCGACAATTTTTCAAAATCTCTTCGTCAGTTGCCCTCGAATAAATGCCGGACTGATTGGAATGTGAGAATGTTCATTTGACACAATATATGCAAAAGAAAGCATTGAAGTTGAGCTAATTAGAATGGGAAATCTCGAAGAACATAAAAATCTATAGCATGCAAAAAAAAAAAAAAAAGAAAAAAAAAAAGGGACCTGTAAGTATGAGAAAGAGTAGCATCACGCCTCGAAGGAGAAACCAGTAGCTGGGCATTGGAAGAAGCAAAGCGAAGAGGTTTTTGAAGCTGAAAATGGAGAAACAAGAAGATAAAGCAAAAGGTCAACGTAGAAGATGGAAAAACAAAATTGCAGAAGAAAAGGATTCGACTTGAAGAAGAAGCGAGGATTAAGAAAGAAACCTCTCGAGAGAAAGAGGAAGGAGGGAGCCTGGAGGAATGGCGGGGAAGGAAAGTGGGATTGAGGCCGGCGAAGGCGGCGCTGCTCTCCGACGGTCTCTCAAGCTACGGCGGCTGGAAAGGAAAGGCAGGGACGGCGGCTGGTATCAGGCTATCTTTTGACTTCCTTCCCAAAAGTCGCTTAGAACAGTTTTGAGTTAAAATCGCCATGTGCACCTTACATTGCATGAGAGGCTTCTCCTCCCTCAACCAGCCTTCTTCGCAGAAGAGAGAAGAAGCTTGTTCTTCTTTTGTTCTAATCCATTATTTGCTCAAATTGAAAACTTTTAATCTTGTTAAAATCAGAAAGTGACGTTGCCAAACAAACACAACACTGTGTAAGTCCAACGATGATATCAATGTTTCTGCTCCAAAAAACTCATCGTGACTTGGGAACAAAACAATCAAAAGCTTGACCCAGATGCAGAAAAGTAAAATTCCACTGATAAGACGTGAATTTTGACCTCAAATTCTTTAAAGGTTTAACCTTTATTGCGTGCTAAGGAGGGCCGGGGTGGGGGCCTCGGTGGCAGGCAGCCGCCAACCGTGGCGTCCTCGTGCGATGATCTTCAAAACCGAGCTTTGTAGTGAGATGAAAACAAAATCAATCACAGATTAAAATAATGGTGGGGGCCCCATCAAATATTCAAATATTATCTACAACCTTGGTCAAATCACTCATAGAGGCATCACACTGTGCCTAGACTCAAAAAATAATAGAAATGGACCATCAAGTAAATCATCCACAAGAATTAGGACAACCACTGCCAATGCCACTACAGTAGATAGAATATCATTCAACCAACCCAATACAAGTCTAAAACGAGGCATTTGAAAACTTCTACACACCTATGCACATATTTAGCTTTCCTCAAACCTGCCGACTATCCAAAACAAACTTCAACCCAGTCCCAGTTGCCCACAAAACATAATCATTCAAGCAAACATCTAAAAAGCTTCTTTAAATCTTGAAAACGGGCAGGACAGATATTACTATAGCATACTCAACTGAAAACTGTGTACTTGTCATTTCTGTGCCTAAAATATGGTTCATCTTCAAGTCTCCGTTTGGTCTCTGATCATGCGTCCCCTGGAGTCTGTTGAAGAAAGAGAACGAGAATTGAATATAAGTATTAAACATTTGTTCAAACACAACAAAATTTAGGATGCAGCACTGGATGAATGAGCTCAACACTAAGAAGTCAAACTATTTAATAACATTCAAAAAGGTTAGAAATTACAAATTCTATCACCAAGCCTTAGCAAGTATAGTTGATATACTAGAAGATGTAGAGACCAAAGAAATGAAAAAAGAAAAGAAATTGAGATTGAGTGGCCATGGAAAAATTAATAGAAAGTTTCATACTTGCAGGCGAAACCTGACAGAAATCAGCAAGTTGACCAACATCTCCTACATGTATATCTTGAACAATTTCCTGCGCCACAGAGCTCAAATTTTGTTGTGAAGTTGAATGGCCATTCATCACTTCATTCCAAAATATATCATGTTCTAAATCTCCTGATGGAATCCGGTGATTCGACTCGTCTAAATTTGCCGAGTAATCTGAGCAAGTTTTTTCAGACAGCACATCGGAAACTTTATTGATCCCATCTACAATTTTATCAGTCTCCCCTGCACCTTCTTGGATTTGACCAGCTAGAGGCAACCCAAGCTGATCTTCAAGAACGATTGATTGTGTACCTTCTTCACTGAAAAATTCAATTATATCTTAAAATCAGTAGATGAACTATGTGCACTTATATAATATAAGATCAAAAAACAGAGCCACAATTTCATGGCAAAGTACAAGAGGCATACTGAAAAATAAGGCCATCTCCTGAAAGACCTACAGAGTGTTCTTGTTGCTTCCGTTTCTTCTTGTTATGCCCTTGCTCAGGTGGTTCGATACAATCATCACTGGTGGTAGAATTGCTTCCTACCCTTTTCCTTCCAGCCAAAGGCTTTTTTGCATTTTGCTTAGTTTTAGATCCAAGGACATATGTTCCAGTTGTATCACCACCAGCAGCTAGTGCTTCAACAATTACTTTTGGTTCTCCAGTAGAATATTCAGCAATAGCAAATTGTCCCCTCTTTCCATTATCAACCGGAAGGTTATCTTGATCCTTCCTTGGTGCCCTCTCAGGGGAATATTTGAATATCAATTCTTTACACCGTTTAATCCATGAAAAACGAGTGGAGCTGGGAGGATAATCACTCTCTATTTTTTTCATAGAGGGTGATTCAAACCCATTAGCAAGGTTGGTAGCATTGTGCAAGTTTACAGTGGGATCACATGAAGATGCTTGATGCTTCAAAAATCGTTTTTTGGAACTTCTTTGCTGAGAGGAATCCAGATCACGTTGCTGTATCCCATCATCCAATATGACATTTGAGACCTCAAATTTCTTAAGTATTTCAATTTGAGAAAGAATTTCTTCTCTATCTGCACGCAGCAATTCTCTTTGTTTTTCTAGTTTCTCCCGCTGAACCCTGAGTTCCTCAATCGAATCATTGAGCTCAGACCATTCTCTATTTCTTTTTTCACGGTCCAGATTTATTTCCATTCTTTCAGTTTCAAGCCTTTTCATTTCTGAATGAACATGTTCCATGTCGTTGGCAACTCTTTCTTTAAGGGAGGAAATGTATTGGAGCTCATTTTTCTTCTCTCTTTCAAAGAGCTCACCTTTTTCCCTCAAATCACTTTCTAATTCTCCACGTCTTTGCTCAAGACAATTCTCAAGCTCCTTCTTCTGCATCTCAATGTCAAACAGTAAATTTGTGCGTTCTTCTTGCATCTTGTTCAACCACTCAGATCTTTCAGCTAGCATCTTATTCATGAACTCTTCTCGCTCATGACAAAGTGACTCTGATTTCTGCTTGAACTCCTCTCGAATCGCATCTCTCTCCACTCCAAGGCTCTCTCGTTCATCTCGGATAAAATTGGAAACAGCAATGCGTTGTGCAGCTATACGTTCAACTTCCCTACGTAATTCTTCTCTCTTTTCATCAATCAATTCCCATTCAGCTTCGAACTTTTCTTTCTCCCCCTTTAACTTCTCAGCCTCGACCATGACTTCAAGTTTCTGATCTCTAACAGAATCTATCTCTTTCTTAAGTTGCATCTCAAGATGTGAAAGCTCGCTAGTTTCGTTTCTTATTGCCTCAAACTTGTTTTTCTCATAGTCGACTCGCTTCTTTTCTTCTTCCAGAAGATCCAGAGAAATCTGAAGGTCAAGCTTCATTTTAGTAAACTCTTCCTTTTCATTTTGTAACAATAATCTATTCAGCCCAACTTCCTGCTGGGCAGCTTTCAAGCTCTTCTCCTTTTCCTCAAAATATAGCGACAGTTCTCCTATTTCCTTTTCTTTAGTGGCCAATGAATTCATTTGAACCTCTAATTCATGTTCCTTTTCCACGAATATATCCTCCCGCTGTTTAAGATCCATCTCTCTCAACTCCCATGCTCGTCTCTTAGCATCTATTTCTACTTCAACCATTTTCTTCTTTGCTTCCAGCTCTGCATCCAAGTCCATGGTTCTTGTTCTCAATAAAACTTTGTGATTAGCAATAGCTTTTTGTATTTCATCCTGTAATACCCATTAAAAACAAAATTAATCCTACAAAACAAACTATAATAATAATAAACAAAAAAGAGCTTAGTTCTCCAATGAGACAAAATAAATGGCAATCTAGGAGAATCCAAAAAAATGCAATAAAGAACTCCTTGTGGCATGAAAGCAACAAATTTAGCAACAGGACAGGCAAAACACTCACAGATTCCTTGGTTGCAAGTTTTTGCTGTAAAATACGAAGATCTTCCTCTTTCTGGCTCAGCAAAGCGTCTCTTTTTATGACATCCTGAACACAGAAACACAACACAACTAAAGTTCTCCATGGGATGAAATGTATGCCTTAAAGTTCCTAGTCGTAAAAATAAATGAGAGTCTCTACCTCCTCTCTCCTTGATAGGGAAGCCTCGGTGAGTTTATGCTTAGATCTCTCATCATTTATTGCTTTACGCTCTTGCTCAATATTAGCTTTCAATTCCTCCAACTCTTTCTCAAGTCGATTTAGCTCCTGAGACCGATGAAAAATGTAATCTTCCCTCTGGTTGAGTAAGGACTGTCCATCAACTAATCTTTCAGATTCTTGCCTTAAACTTTCTTGTCTCTCACTCAAAGATTGTTTCTCACGAGCAATTTCCTCCTCTTTCATAACACAGCTAAAACATGAGAAAACAAAGGGAAGGAATGTAGCATATTCATATACAAGCAAATAGGAAACGTTTCAGCAAAACCAAAAAGTAATTAAAAAAATAAAAAATAATTCTCCATGGCTAGTTGACTGTGACTGTGAATCTGTGTGCGGTACAGAGAACCCCATGGTGAGTTGGTGAGTACACTTTACGATTACAGAAATGTTCATATGACTTAAGGATGAGAGAAGTAAAGCAGTAATGTAAGGTTAACGCCATTACATGTTATCAAACTCCATATTTAAAAAACATAAAATTGGAGATTGCATACTTTGAATTAAAAGATATTGTACGGTTGTTTAGCTCATCTTCTCGCTCTTTAATTTCTTGTAGCTTTCTTTCTGCTGCACGGTGATAACGATTGGCTTCTTCATGTAAAGATTCAGCATCCCGCATTTTTGCCTCAGCCTCAAAAATCTTTTTCTCAGCATCCTCTGTCATAGCTCGTGCTTCAGCCAATCGGCTCTCTGCTGTAACCTTGATCTCGGCAGATTCTACACGCATCTCATGCAAAGCTTTCTCGATCTGTACACTCATTAAAAAAACAAGTTAATACAAAAAACACAAATACTAGAAAAAAAAAACGCAAATGCTCTAGCTTACACTTGCTATGCATTCATCCTTGATTCCAATAGCCTTCCTCAAACTCTCCTCTCGTTTTTTTGCTTCCGCTAAAGCAGTTAACTCTGAAGCTTGGTCTCGTTTGTGAAATATTTCAGCAGTTTCATTAGAAGTTTTAACTTGTTCATACTTTGAAGTCAACTCCTTTCTTTCCAATATGAGAAGGCCCATGTGATGTTCATGGTCAAATAACTGCATGGAGTTAAACAAGTATGACTAGAAAACATGTCCTAGAAAAAATACGAAGATAATTGGTATTCTAAGACTACGAACAAAGTTCCAGCAAAAAAATAAAAGTAAAAGGAACACCAAAGATAAGATGTAAACAAATCTGAGCATTTCATAAATAAATTTCTAAAACTTAGATCCTGATGGTTCTATTTTCATTATCTAATGATGAGTTAAACGGTTATCTTCCACGAGAGACAGCACTCTGACAATTTATTATCTCCTACCAAAGAACTTGAAAGAACAATTATTCTTTGACTGCCCAATTAACTTATACTATATTAGGCGTCATAAAAGATATGAAAGCGAAACTAAATCACTTTAAATGATGAAATAAGCAGAGTAAAAGGCAGCAAAACGGTACTGATTTGCTTAATTTTTTTTTCAAGGCTAACAATTCAGCATCCAATTCAATTGCTCTAAACAAAATTAAAAGCAAGGGAAAAATAAACTCTGTCGTGAGATAGAAAGAAGTAGGGAAAAAACATTGTATTTCCCGCTTTTTAAATATCCAAGACCTTTGTCCTGATGTACAACAATGCAAGAACAATCGTTTCCAGTCAAATGCGCTACATTTTTCCATTAAATTAATATAGGATTAGCCACCTACATTCTCTTCGTCCCATCACATAGAAAACCAGTTACTATCATATTAACGACAAATTTACAATCATAATAAAACCTTCCCCAAAGTTTCGATGCAAACAAAATGACGGGTAGAAAAAGAAAAATGGAAAATAGGGGATAACCTGAGCTTCAAGATTTGCAATGTAAGCAATAAGTGCAGCCTTGTCTCTCTTTCTGATAGATTCCTCATCCAATCCAGCTTCTTTGAGTCGCTTCCAGATAGTGTCATCACCCACCGGTGTCTTCAAAACCCTAGAAGCAGGGGTCAGAGACAAAGTCTTAGAAGAACTGGGAGTGATCGCAAATCGCCCTGACCGAGGACTCGCCATCTCCGAATCAAAAGTAGTAGCAGAAACCCCAGATTTCGGAGCACAGTTTTCGATCGTGGTAAACCAGAATCAGCTTCGACAGTCCAAAAAAATGTCGCTTCTTTACTCTCCCTGGAGCTGGAAGCTGAGTAGAGGAACGAGTCAACCGAGTCTCCTTTTTGCATCTTTTTGTACGCGTGCTCTCAAAGCAGGTTTTTACCGGATGAGGACAAGTAAGACGACGCCGTTTGAGTAGTTTAAAAAATTTGAGAGGATGAAAAGCCGCCTCTAATTTTGAGTTTAAGCGGCTAAACAACTTGATTAAAAACGTAATTAAGATTTAAGATTACGAAGATATTTGTTGGGCACGTCATCTGTAAATATATAAAATGGAGTTCTTCGCTTAATTATTATTTGGATTTTTTTTATATTAAATGTGATTTTGTCACATATTTCGATCATGACCGACCAATCGACCTTTCTCCTCTTATTTAAGTTTTTTTTTGTTTTTCAAATTATACTAAAAATTTTTAATATTCTCTCGAGTATTTATTTACTCCGACGATAATTTTTTACACTCACCAGTTATCTATAAATTTTTTTATAATTTATTTTCACAAATCTTAAAAAAAAATTTATTAAGTAATACGTTAATTATTATATTAAAATAATTTCATAACATATTTAAATTGTGATTAAATATAATTTTTTTTATTTTAAATTTTAAAATAAAATAAATTGTTAAAATTTATTATTCATCAATCAAATCATAATTAAGTTAAATTGAAATATAATTGATTAGTAATTAAAAAAATGATATATATGAAAAATGAGACCTTAAATATATTATACTAAATATTAAGTAGTTATATATATTTTGTTTTTGAATTTTTTTTATTGTAAATCTTAAAATATTTGTTTTTTTTAAATCATTAAAATTTATTATACATCAAACCAAAGTTCAAAATATTAAATTGGTGGTTATCTAAGATTTTATTTAAATATTTAATTTAACCATAAAAATAATTAACTAAAATTATAATAAATCGTACAAGTGTTATTAAATTACAAGATTTTTATTATATTTAGACCAAATTCTGAGAAGAGAATTTGAAAATTTGCGTTATTTTTTAACACTTTAGCGATTTATTATAATTTAACCCTAAAATAATTAATTAAAATTATAATA
>CM039526.1:272902-306237 GCA_022433055.1 Begonia peltatifolia | reverse complement strand
TTGGTTCGATGAATAGTAAATTTTAAAGATTTTTTTTACAAAAAAATAATACTTTAAGATTTAAAATTTTAAAAAAAACTCTTCAATTTATTAAATTTTATTTATAATGTTATACTTGCATAACATATCAATTTTGTTTTAAGTGAACTTGATAGTGGTATCTTGCCATGGAAATTTAGAATGAAAATTGCCAGAGCAATTTTGAGCAAGATTTGCAAAAAATCTCAATTAATCATTATATGACTGTCGATTTTAAAGGTTAGGAGTCATTAAGGATCAAAGAGATATTTGACAGCATCGGCCTACGCAAGATCTATGCTATGAGCAGCGATAGTTGCGAGAGAATAGTTCATTTATTCTATTCGAACTTGACAGCCACCGGGAGAAATGAAGTTTTGGCTCGTTTGAGGACATATATTCTTGGTACGGAGCTTATGATACGTCCAGAGACGATGAATAAAGTATTGAGGTTCTACATGAAAGGGGCGAAGCAATATTACCATGCTTCCCGAGATTGCCATTTTTTCACATTGTTCGAAGGAGTAGACTTTCTACAAGGAATTCATATCAATTCCAACACTGGAAGGTTCGTGAAGCCACGAACGAGAGATTTGAATGTTAGTGGTTGGGTTCTTCGCAGCATGCTAACACACACCCTTATGCCGTGAGATGGATATCAAAATCTCGTGAGCTGCATGGACTTATATGTCATGGTGAAGTTGTGCAACGGGAAGGTTTTTGACCTTGCCTTCTTAATTTTAAGTCACATGCGTGAAGTCAGACATGCATCCAAGACAAATCTCCCGTACGATGCACTGATTGTGAAGATCATCGAGCAAGCTATGATTTAGCTACTGGTTGGCGAGCGGAAAGTAGCTCATAGATCCACCGACGTATTTGACAAGACTCATTTGCTAGGGATGAGCATCGTGGACATCGACGGCTCTTGGGTGTTGAAGAGCAATCATAGGGCATCCACCTCTCGGGTAGTGCCGATGGAGGAAACCATATCGCCGTCATTGGCCCCCCCAAGAGAAAGAGACTAATGGATGGGGCAAGAGGTTGTATCCATAGCAGATGTATCAAATACAGCAGACACACCAATAACAGATGTATCAGAGCAGTAGACGCACCAACAGCAAGTGCTTGAGATACAGCAGAGCCATCAGCGGAACATTCAACTTCTTATAGGCAGAGTCGATAAACTCGCCGTGAGACAAAGTGGGGTTATCGCGTCCTAGAGAGAGGTCACTAAGGCACAAAATTATCTCACTAAGTCTTATAGAGAGATGAATGAAAGGTTCCAGCGTTAGATGGCGACCAACAGCAACGACGAAAACGATGATGACCCATCGGCAGACCAACGGCAATGACTCGTTTTTGTACTTAATTTCATGCACTTTACTCTTAGTCTGTAAATTTTATGTACTTTAATTGCATGTGGTTTAGTTTATTTATTTGAAATTATATAAATTTATTAGTGGAATATTATGTCTCACAAAGAACTACAACTACATGATACATTCCAAAAAATAAATGAAATAAAAAAGAATGACTCAAACCTCAGCCAATGAACAATCAAAAATTTTTGTCGCGGCCGTGTACTGAAGATTCTGGCACATAATGAAATGAAACTGAAATAAAAAAATCACGACGGTGTGTTTATGGGAGAAATTGGTTGAAATGTACTTGCGTCCCATCAAAATTTGTTAAAACTCATAAATATGTCTTGCGAAGCAGCACTGAAAGTTAATCTCCTGTTAGGACAAGTGCGAGTTGCCCCTATTACCAAGATATACCACACCGCACGATGGAGTTCTTCTTACTAATTCTCGACCTTGACGGCTCTTTAGCATCTTGCACTCTTGTTTTCTTTGGCCTATAAGGTTGGCACTTTCTTTTGGGAAGGTGGATTTTGTGCATTTCTTCTATGGGCGACCACATTTGTTGACCACATTTGTTAGCCACCAATGAGATAAATACAGTGTGAGTATGTCTGTAGGTAAGTTGCTTTATGATAGCATGCATGCACGTAATTTTTCGGCTCTACTCGCATGAAATGCATGAATGAAATGAGATGGACACACAAAATTCTAGTAAGCTCCCACCTGGTACGCTACACACACTCATATTCATGATGACAACGTGCAGCTCCTGCAAACTATGTACTCTAATTTCCAGATGCACTTTCTAGTTTCGCAAGTTTTTTTCTTATATCGGGACCTATTTGGTCTGCTAATTGAGACACCTTCTCAAAAATTTTCACAATGCGAGTCATCAAGCGCTTTTGGATATCTTGAATATGGTTAGGGCGGTTTATCCTTGACAGGTAATATAATTGCATTGAATAATTCACACAAATTATTTAAGCTCAAATCGCACTTAGAGAGCAAATAGAAGACATGACTAGCACAATATCTAGGCTCTTTTCGTCGAAGATATGTTTCTGTCTCCAGGTTAATATGACGTAATTTGCTCATTTCATGCTTGAAATGAGAATCTGTGGGTGCCCTAACCGCATTCCACAACGCATCTTTGTATGCTTTGCTTTGAAATAGGTTTTCAAAATTTGCGTACATATACTGGAGGTAAAAGTAGTGTTCGGCCTATCCGAATTCATCTCAACAGCTTTCTTCTACCTCTGATATTTGAAAGTAAAAAAAACGTCAACATAAAACAATCTAACTACCATAACGTCTTAATATTTGAAATAACTAATGAAAATACATTATACCTTTTGTCGATTTGAAACAGTTATCCACTCGCGCCCCGATTCAATGTTTAGATATTATTTCAATATTTTCAAAAATTATGTCCTTGAGTCTGCACACTCAGATTCGACGTTGCCAACAACAATGATATATATTCCATCGTTGCTATCAATATCAATGATTGTGAGTAATTGGTCGGGGCACGACTCATTTAGATAACATACATTCTAACAGATAACACGTCTATCGCACTACAACAAACCTGTCTTGTAAGTAGTTATGCACATATACAATCTTTGGAATTCCAATGAATTATGGTCCACTTAGTTACTACTAATTTTTATTGTGCTACTCGGATTTGATCTAAATATTTCGGCTACGTACGACTACAGTTGTCTGTACTGTTAATCATATTTCCCTTCGTTAAGGGTTCGAGCTACGCTTATTGCTCTTATAGCCAGACTGATTAAAATATCGACAGTGAAATCCTTCCTCACTGTCTGGATAATAGAAAAGATGTCCTATGTAGAGTGACTTTTGAATCTATCTAGATACTCATTCGCTATCTATTTTACTGAAGCGTGTCGATTCTCAATTTTCCTTGAACATGTGTGAGAATCGATCAACATCTTTATTTGAAACGTAAGCTCATGTTGCATCTTCGAATCATGCAGTCGCCACCCACATCCGTCTTCACATGTTGCCATCAGTCATCTCTTTTTCACTTTTTTGTGAATTTTATATCATAATCATTTGTCAAAGAATATTTCACTATTTCTTTTCTAATATCTAGTAAAGAACTATATATTCTACCAATGAGTAATCCCATCGAGATTTGTTCTTTTGTCGGTGTGCTTTCTACCTCCTCGTTATCCGAGTCGATCGATGTTCGAAGCTCATCGTCTAGAGTTTTGAAGGTGAGATACATCTTTGTTTCTTCATTTGCATCTACATGATCAAATGCTCGTATATCACCATATGCAGGCATAACATTCATATGCCAATCCATTTCGGCATCATCGGTTGATTTCTCATCTAGATCAACCGATCTACTTGAATCGAAATCTATTGTCGTCGCTAATATATAAAAAAAATATTAGAATAAATTGTCTATATTTTAAGGATTTAGATAGAAACTGTTAAAATAATTTCAAATAAAAAATACAGTGAAGAAAAAATACGTCATAAAAGATTTAATCTCGGTTGCCTTATTATATTTCAATTTAACACCCTAAATATGAGTTTTTTTTTTTTGTTTTAAACATCAATATGTATAACTAACTTAACATTTAAGTATGAGTTTTTTTTTCTAAGATTGTGAAAGTAAATTAAAAAAAAATTCATACATAGAATTATTGCCCGAACAAACAACTAGTCGAGAGAGTATTGAAAATTTTCAGTGTGATTGAGGAAGAGGGGGGAGTGGTGGTTAGGATCGGGCAGCCTCTCACATGGGACAAAATCCGTGATTTTTATCACATGTTTTGGTCTTATGGAGCCCGGCCGGTTCAGTTCAACCGGCCGGTCAGTCAGTTTAAAAAGTGGTAGGCCGGTTAAAGGTCGTACGTCGAAGTTCAAATTGTCTATTTATGATAGTTTGAGTTTTAGTTCGATTAATAGAAAATTTTAAGAATTAAAAAAAGAAAACTATACTTTAACCCCTCATTGTTTTTTTATTTCTTTTAATTTTAAATTTTATTAATTATTATTATCCACATAAATTAGAATTGGAACTCTACAAGCATAATACTACAAGTAGAACAACTTGGGCAATGAAATCGATTGAGCCCACACCAAGTATTCATAGGTTAATGCAAAAAACTACATAGTACAAGTCATGAAACAATGAATTGTTTAGTGGAAGTAGTGGGAGGGATGATTTAATAAGATCTAAAGGGTAATTATATTCTATTTGCATTCCATTTTCAATAGTTGGAATCATAGCAACGTTTCCCAAAATCAAGCTTTCGATTTATCCATCGAAAGAATCGAGCAAAGTTTTATAATTTGTGAAGATACAATTTTTCGGAAAAATTAAAAATTAAAAAAGAAAAATAGTTATTGTTTTCTCCCTCGTCGCTGACGGAGAAAACCCGAGAGTGGGAGAGCACGGCGCAGAGAAGCTACCGCCGACCAGAGAAGATCTGTTGACGCCGTCCTCTAGCCTCAGTCACTCGTTCAATCCATTGCTGGGAAAGCCCCCATCTTTCCTTAGTCTTCGAAGGTGCTCGTCGCCGATCTCACCACAGTCACCAAAATCGAGCAAAAGCCCTTCTCTAACGAAGAAGTGAAGGACGCCGCTGAACAGAAGAAGACGCCAAACATGCCGTTGTTGTTTGCAATAGAAGTCGTCGTCCCTGAAGAGAGTTGCCGACGTTCTGTTCTGTCTCTGATCCGGCAACTCGATTTGTCCGCGCTACTACCCATCATCGAACAACTGCAGAAACAACCAGATGCAGTTCCAGTAAAGTGTACTTCGGAAGGTAAAAGGTTCAGACATCTCTAATTTTCATTTTGTTTTTTTTTTTTTTTAATCTTAAAGGGTTGGTATCAAGCCCTTGCTCCGACTGTTCTCCGCATCCTCGCTGCTCCGGTCATTCTCCAATATGGCTTGTCCGTTCAGTCCAAAAATTAAACGGAGAAGAAATGGTTCAATTTTGTGGGCAGTTTCTTTGATTTACTTCTTGGAGGTTGATTTATCAGTTGAAAATATAATATTTTTGTGCAAATTTTATCAGTTCAAATATTTTTGGTACGAACACTTTGTTGGGTGAGATTCTTAAATATTTTTTGGAGATATAAGAATTCAGTTATTTATGACAGGTAAAGATGCCAGATTTTTTCACACAAATACACTGCAAATAGCAGTACACCCTTGATCGGGAAATAGCGATTGCTTGTTGAATCTTATGAATTGCGTGAAAGTAGAATACTCTAAATTCGAGAGTCTAAGAATTTTATAAAACGTTATTGATGGAAAAAAATATGAATGAAAGACTTGATCTCTTTCAATTCGAAAATCCAGAATTTGAATTGATGCTCTTTCATTGAGTCCTCTAAATTAGATTGATTTTATCTTAAAGATTTTATTTCAATTGAAATTTGGTTATTCACCATGTACGAGGATCCCCGCTAAGCATCCATGGCTGAATGATTAAAGCGCCCAACTCATAATTGACAAATTCGTAGGTTCAATTCTTGCTGGATGCTTTGACGATGAATTGTTTGAGTTTGATAAAATGTAAATGTGAGTGCAGCAGAGAAAATTCATACGTCTCAAAAAGCCTTATTTTTTATACGTTTGTTTTTGTCAAATTAAATTTTACAAGACGTCTTCAATAAGAAAAAATGTCGTGAAATTATAATTAAAATTAGAACAATTATTTACGAAGAAAATTCTAATTGTTTATATTCTCGTCAACTCATCATAGAAGGTAGTTCAATTAAAGTACTCTTGACTGCATTCATAAAATAGTTTTGATTTCATAGAGGATGAGATACAAGTACGATAAAGAAGATTTAAGATTGATTCTAGTTTGCTCGTTGTCTGCTTTAGATTGTGATTTTAGAAATATACAATCGAAAAAGTCAACTCTGTAAGAGTTCTACGATGTATTGTTATAGAAAGAAAATATTTAGCAGATTGTTGTTGAGTTTGAGTGACACGGAAATGCCCTGCAAAGCTAAGTTATAGAAGTCAAAAGAGAGTCGGTTCTCTTGGCTTTAACTCGGAAAGAACTTCAACAATAAGATGCAGTGATTATGATAAAACAAAACCAAAAGGTATCAAAATTTATAGAGGACCTACCTAGGGGTGGGCAAATATCGGTTCGGTTTGGTTCGGTTTTGGAGGGAACCCGAACCAAATTGACCAAATTTTGGTTTTGTGATTGGAGGCCGAAACCTGTGGAGAAACCGACCAGAACCGAATCAGAATCGAACCAAAAGTGAATTATATTATCATTCACTTGGCAATAAAAAGGACTTCTTTTTCACTTATTTCATCTCTGTTTGGAGGCCAATCCAGATCTAGCTCTATGCGTCTACAACGCTGCACTTTCCCCTCGCGAGAAGTTTGTTTTAAATGGCGAAGCTTGCTAAGCAAGCAGAGCGCTACAAAGAGATGGTCAAGTTCATGGAGAAAGTCTTCGGATTTATCGACGAGGAGCTCACCGTCAAAGAGAGAAACCTTCTTTCCGACACTTACAAAAATGTGATAGGAGCGCGTAGGGCTTTGTGGCGCATTATTTCCTCCATTGAGCAGAAGGAGGAGAGCCGAGGCAACGACGACCATGTCGCTGTCATTCGCGACTACAGATCCAAGATCGAAATTGAGCTCTCTAAGATCTGCGATGGGATTCTCAAGCTGCTCGACTCACGTCTCATTCCATCGGCATCCGCTAGAGATTCCAAGGTCTTCTACCTCAAAATGAAGGGTGTTGTTGTCGTCATCGATAGCCCGTGGAGGAGAGTCGTCGCCTGTTGCCTGTCACCTGTCGGGGTCTCTGGAGTTTGGAGTTTTCAAAAACAGAAGAAACAAATTATCGATTCAGTTACTGTTGGTTCTTGTTTATCCAAACCAAAAACTGAACCAATAAATTTGGTTCTTGCAATTTAGAACCGCATTTTCGATTTTTCCTTTATCAAAACTAACCTGAACCGAAACGATGTCACCTGTTTCAGTCTAGTTTTCAGTTCCGGTTCGGGTTTGATTTTTGAACACCGCTAGACTTACCTCTTGCGTAATGAATAAGTTCTGCAAATTTCAAATGATAGGGAGCTAAAATGAAAGAGAAATGCTTGAACACCCATGAGTGGCCGAGAGGTCACTTCTAGTACCCTCGGTTGAAGCTTCCTTCAAGAAAGAAAACGTACCAGCTTGAGGCCTGGTTTACCAGCCTTCAGCCATGATTTTAACCTCAAAAGGACGTAGAAGATAAAGTGTCTTTAAGAACTTCCAAGCAACTGAAAACTTGGAAACAATAGAGGGTCACTACACTCGAATACTACGCACCGAGGGTTCAAAAAATGGCCGCCAGAGCTCTTCAAGTTTTGAGAGGGAAAATGCCGATTTTGAGTCAACCAAAATTGTCCAAATTACAATGCAATAATGCTTTAAATATGAACTTAAGAAGAACTAGGGCCGCTGGTTCAAATGAAGAAGAAATCATGGCTACAAGGAGCCAACCGTTGGATGCATCAAGCAGCCGAGCCACGCGCTATGCTACTTTTCATGTCCTTGCATGGATAGGTAGCTCTTCTCCCTTGGCAGGACGAATTTGCATGGTCTAGATGATTGTGGGAATGGTCTAGAACATGCCCTCCAAGCCATTGATTTGGCCAAATCATCCATCCAAGCGAGTGCTCCTTATTGCTCTTCGGGTGGAGGTGGCTGAGTGATTCATGCATGCAGCACGCCCTCTTTTAAGTGGTGTCAGCTCCTCATCCAAGCAACCTAGCTTAGTGATGCTCCAGCCTCCTCCAAGCAAGTTAGTCCATGATCCTATATATCCATATGCTTGCATGCAAAAATAAAGACAAAAAAATCAATGTTTGCTAACAAAATACAATAAAGTTAATATTTGCCAAAACACTTAAGACCAAGGTTACAACTAGTTGATTATGGGAAAACAAATTCCTCTTTCCTTGTGAATTGAATCCGGAGGTGGTTCTCAAGAGAGCACGTGCGTCGGTTTGTCCATGTTCGTATGGTTTGGCTCCTACTCCAAGTTAGCAAAATAATCAGTCACTGCAAAATCGGCAAATGCATTAGTTAAATTATTAGAAAGTGAACTTACATTAGTTTGTGATCGAGTCACTGGGCGCCGTGGCGTATCGCTGAATCTTGATGAGAGACACTCGTAGTTTAGGATAGAACAAGACAGTTAAACAATAAAAGTAGTGATAATATTTAGAGAATGAATAGCATATCAATGTCAATGAACTGTGATTAAACTTGTTACTTTTGTCAAATCCGAGTACCAAATTGCATAATGACAAAAGAGTTGTTAAGAAGGGAAAACAACTGACGTTCGATAAAGATGTAATCACCCAAGAAGAAGACCACAATAATAAAGATTTTGTAGTTATGTCATAAGAAAACTCAAGGCCAACAAGGATTGAGTCATGGATTCGACTTGTTCGTTTCATATGTGTTGCAATCGAAATTGATTTTCAACCTATAAGACAATGTCTAAAAGTACTCTGTTGATAGCCAATAACACGCCTTGTAGGATAGTTGGTATTGGTAACATTAAAATCAAAATATTTGATGGAGTTGTAAAGATACTGGATAATGTGCGACATGTTCCCAAATTGAAAAAAAAATAATTTTTTTATTATTTTTGATTCAAAGTGATAATAGTATCACGTTGTAGGTGAAGTTGTGAAGATCAGTAGAGATTTTCGTCATATTGAAGATCTTTACTGCTTAATTTGTGAATTCACTTTAAGTTGGAATCTAAATTTACTTTGGAGCCGATATGTTGGCCTCGTACAAATGTTTCGAGGGATGTAGTCACCACATCATCACCAGTTTTAATTTCATGTCAGAGTGATATCGCAAAATACAGAATCAAGAAAAAAGTTAAAGCTTCGTGGTTACAAGTGAGACTAATTCACTGGATTATATGTCGAATGTGTTCGAGAGTATCGATTCTAGCACCAAATATATACCCGTGTCTCTATTATGGTTATTCCTTTTATTATTAGCTTTCGATTATCAGAGGGTTCACAATATATAAAAATGGACACATTTTATACATTCATTGGGCATCAGAAAATGGAAGAACAGATCTGCTTTCACTTAAAAAAAACAATGATTTTACACATGCTTTCCCTCAACGACAAAAGAAGAAAATGGAATCCGAAAGTGGAATAATAATTCAAAATATATTTAATTTCAAAAAATGAGCAGGAACAGAAAAACCCAGTATTAGATAGCAAGCCCACTCCTCAAAAGGAAGAACAGAGAAAGTACCTGAACCCAAAGAACTTCATCTCTCCCCAGATTCTTAATCTTCAATTTGTTTCAGAAAATCCCAGAAATCATTTCTCAATCCTCAACAACCCCGAAGGAAATCTCTGTCTGATTCAAGTCATTAGTCGGGCATGTACTGGCTGCTTTTACCTTCTTCAACCTCCATTTTCCTCTCCATAAATCTCAGCCACATGCAGACGGCGCCGAAGCTCAGAACCAAGCTCAAAAACCCACTTCCCAGTCCTATCCCCACGATGGCCAGAACCGACAGCCCCTTGCTCTTCATCTCCGGCAAAGGGTAGCCGTAAAGATCTTTATTCCCCTCAAACGCTGTCGCATTAAATTTCGGAAAACTACCGCTCCGGTTCCCAATTGTTTCCGGTATCGCACCTGAAAGTCGGTTGTTCGAAACATCGAAAGACGAGAGCCGAACAAGGAGACCCAATTGCTGAGGGATCTGGCCAGAGAGCAAATTATCGTGCAAATCAATAACATTTAGATAGGCGCAGAATGTAAGTTCCGGCGGAATCTGACCGTTGAGGCGATTGGAAGAGAGATTCAGAACGGCCAAATTGACCAGATACTGAAGGTCGGAGGGAATAGGTCCGGTAAGAAAGTTAGAAGAAAGATCAATCGCTTGAAGATTAGAGCAGTTAGCAAGAAACGGAGAAATAGAGCCGCGCAAAGAAAGAGTATTCAGCGTAAGCTTGTAAATACGGCCATTGTTGCAGGTGGCACCTTGGAGATAAGAGGTGAAGCCGTTGCAGGGGTTGGCAAAGGTGGATTTCGTCCAGTTTCTCAGAGCTTTGTTCGGGTCTTGCAAAGATTGGCTCAAATGGGTCAAGCAGGCTTCATCATTGGGATCGGAAAAAGATGGAGGTAGAGCGACGCAGGCTACGAGGCTGAGAATAAGCAGAGCTGAAGAAGCCATGAGCAGAGGACAGAAGCTTTCTCGTTCCCAGTGTAAGAGAGATGGGGAGATGAGGGTAGCACTGACTGAAAAAGAAAGAGTTGCAGAGAATAGGTCGAGGAAGGGAAGACTATCCTCAAATCCTGAATTTGTTGTTATTGTAAAACCTTCTGTCTTACCTTTTCCTTTTAATCCATTGGCATGGAGAGACGAAGGAGAAAGACGACAGAAAAGGCTGACATGGTTCAGCTCGTCTACTTAGTGGAGGAAGCGGTGGTCGCAGAGAGAGAGAGAGAGAAAGAGAGAGAGAGAGAGAGAGAATGAGAGAGATTTTGGAGAGTCTGGGAATAGGAATGGAAGGATAGGGACAAGACCAGAGGGCATTTTGGTCATTAAGAAAGAGAGTCCCTTACAGTGGAATTTGAACCAGCAGCATTTGCTAATTTGTGGGCCCTACGCCACCCCTTTTAGTTACATTTTCGAAGTTATTTCTTATTTGGCAAAATTTAATTTAAAATCTTTAAAAAAATCCATAAACAAAAATTTTGAATAATTCAAACTTAAACTATTAAAAAAGAATAATTTAAATTTAAAGATCAAATGATTATTGTAGATCGGTCGACCAGTGTCTACGTGGCATGGTTGGACCAATCCACCTGTCACCTCTCTATTTAAAAAGAATTTTTCTTCTATTTTTATTCTACATCTCTTGAAAACCTTTTCATTATTTTTTTGTTCTGGCTAAATTTTTCTTGGTTGACCCGTCAAAATTTTTTTTTTTGTTAGCAACGATGATAGATTCTGATTCAAGTATATCAATTGATGTAGACGAGACATTAACTGAGATACCGATATAGATTGGTATTTGTACGTCACGCTTGTATGTAGTGATCTACGCGAGCATTCGATCACTTAAATGTAACTGAAGAAATAGAGATGCATTCGACTTCTAGAACCCTAGATGATGAGTTTTGAACACCATTCGATTCGGATGATGATGATGTGAAAAACATACTGGTAAGAGAACAAATCTTAATGAGATTTTTTTTAGTAGAAAATATAGTTCTTTAAACAAAATTAGAGAAGAAATACTCAAATATTCTTTGAAAAATAGTTATGGTATAAAATTCATCAAAAGTGAAAAGAAGCGACTGACGGCTGAGTGTGAAGATAAATGTGATTAGCGACTGCATGTTTCGAAGATGCAAGACGAGCCTTACGTTTCAAATAAAGAGTTTGACTAATATTCACAGTTGTTCAAAGAAAATTGAGAATCGACATGCTACAACAAAATATGTGACAAATTATTATCTGAATAGGTTCAAAGTCAACTTACGTGAGAAATCTCTTTCATTATCGAGACAATGAGGAAGAAGTTGATTGTCAACATTACATTCAGTCTTGACAAAAGAACAAGAAGTGTAGCTCGAACATTTAATGAAGGCAATGGCGACAAATAGTACAAGCTAGTGTGGTCTTATGCAGCAAAATACATAGATCAAATCCAGTTAGCATATTAAAAACACATACTTACGAGATGATCTCTAATTCATTAGTATGCTAAAGAATGTATATGTGCATGGCTACTTGCAAAGTATGTTTGCCGCAGTACGGTCGCTCTATTACCTGTTTGGATGAATGTCATCTAAAGAGCTCATGTCCCAGCCAATTACTTACAACCGTCAATATTGATGACAACGATGGAATATATCTCGTTGCTGTTGGCAACGTCGAAAAAGAGTGTACGAACACACAAACGTGGTTTTTGTAACATTTGAAGCAAAATCTAGATACTGGATCCAGATATGGATGGACAACTGTTTGAGATCGAAAAAAGATATAATACATTTTCAATTGTTATTTATAAATAGGGACATTGTGATAATTATATTGTTATTATATTATTTTATGTTGATTTTGTTTTTCTTTCAAATATTAGGGTTTGTGAAGACTGTGCAAGATGAATTTAAAGAAGTCGAACACAGTTAGTGCCTTGGACATATGTACGTAAATTTCAAAAGTCAATTTCGGAGCAAAGCATACAAAGATGCGATGTGGAATGCGGTCAGGGCTACCACAAGTTATCATTGCGAAATAAAAATGAGGAAATTATATCAGCTTAATTCAGATGCCCACTCATGGTTTCGAGAAGAAGGGTCTAGATATTAGGCTACTCATGCCTTCTCTTAGATCTTCAAGTGAGAAATAAAATTGAATAATTTGTGCGAGTCATCAAACACTTTCGGATCATCTCAAAGATGGTCAAGATCGGTTTGTACCTGGCCGGCAATAGAACTGTATTGAATGACTCGCACTGTGAAAAAATTTGAGAAGTTGGCCCAGTCAACATTCCTTCTATGTCCCTAAATAAAGAAAAAACTTGAAAAACTAGAAAGTGCGGCTCGAAATCAGAGTGCTCAATTGGCGGGAGTTGCACGATTTGAGGTTAGCAATGGCTACGAACAATACGTTGTCGACATAAATATGGGAGTGCAACTGCACTATGTGGGAGCTTATTAGAATCTCATGCGTTCATTCCATTCCATGCATGCATTTCATGAGAGTGACATCAAAAAATTACGTGCATCAATACTATCACTAGGTGACTTATCTACAGATGTACTCATAATTTATGGCCACCAAATGTGGCCGCAAATGCCAGGTCAGAAGAAATTCATCCCGCCTAGAAGATATTGCCAACTTAATAGGTCGAAGAAGACGAGTGAAAGATGTCAATGAGCCGTCAAGTTTGACAATTAGTAAGAAGGATTTAAAGATATCGTGTGGTATATGTCGGCAGTTTCGAAAAGTATGGTAATATTGTTTTGCCCTTTCCATGGCAAACCCGAGCATTGCATTCACCATCTGTGGACGTATAAGAAGCTCCGTACCAAGGATGTACGTCATCAAACCTTCTGACCTCCTAGTTGTTGTCAAGCTCGCGTACAACAAGTGAACTATTCAGTCGCAGCTATCACTTCTCAATGCATACCTGCGTAGGCCGATGTCGCGTACAACAAGTGAACTATTCAGTCGCAGCTATCACTTCTCAATGCATACCTGCGTAGGCCGATGCTGTCAAACGCCTCTTGAATCCCTAACAACTCTCAACTTTTAAAGTTGACAGTCTTTCAATAAATAATTGAACGTTTGAGCAAATTCTGCTTAAATTTCTCTCGACACTTTTCATTTCAAAATTCTATGGGCAGATATTGTCAAGTTAAAATATTAATCGTAGTGATATATTGAATACTTAATTTAAATAAAATAATTGAGACCCACTTAATTTTTTTAATAATAAAACTATAAATTTTATATAGTTTGCAAAATTACTACGTAATTTTTTTCAATTACATTTCATTATGAATTTATGAAAAGCTTGTAAAAATATTAAACGATAAAGATTATATTAAAAAAAATTGTCTTAGAAAAAAAATGGTTAATAAAACCATAAACTATCAAAAAATAATTAATCGCAGTGATATATTAAATACTTAATTGAAATAAAATAATTGAGACTCACTTAGTTTTTTTAAAATAAAACTATAAATTTTATATAGTTTGTAAAATTACCACGTAACGTTTTTCAATTACATTTCATTCTGAATCTATGAAGAGGTTGTAAAAGTATAGAACGATAAAGATTACATTAGAAAAAAACTGTCTTAATTTTAAACTATCAAAAAATAATTAATAACGGCAATATATTAGATACTTAATTGAAACAAAGTAAATGAGATCCATTTAATTTTTTTAAATAAAATTATAAATTTCATATAATTTGCAAAATTATCACGTAACTTTTTCTAACTACATTTCATTATAAATCTGTAAAGATGTTGTAAAAGTATTAAACAATAAAAATTATATTAAATAAAAAAACTGTCTTAGAAAAAAAAATTAATAAAACCTTAAATTATAAAAAAATAACAATTCAAATTTTGCATTGTCTGTCGACCAAGAGAAATTTTGCCAAAACAAGAATATAGTAGAGCGGTAGTAGAGAGGTTTTCGAGTTTTTAAGAAATGTGGAGTGAAAATGGAGGAGAAACTCTCTTTAAATTAGGGCTGGGCACGGTCCCGTTCGGTCTGGTCTTAAGCCCAAACTGAAATCGGACCGTGTCTTTGTGGTTCTTTTCCCGAAGATTGGAACTTGCCCCGGGAGGGATTGAGACTGTACCGAAAATTCAGTCCGGTCTTGGTTCGGTCCCAATCTTGCCAACCTTTTTTTTTAAATGTAAAAAATTTTCAAATAAAACAACCCAAAAATCTATTTTATTTAAAAACGTCAAAGCTAAATAAAAATCGATAGACATTAAACATATACTTAACAAACTAAAATCTAAGTATCAAACATACAAACTATAAATCTAAATCCAAATAAAAACCTTTAGAGATAAAAATTGAAATGAAGTTAATTATTGCAACCAACCATATCAAATTATCGATACGTCATCTTATACTTCTAGAAAATTTTCATCGGTAGGGTCATCGAAATCTGTAAAATAACAATATTGAAAACATTAGTTAATCCTTAATTTAGAGATAAATATGTAAAACAAATAAATATTAGAATGTTCGAACCTTCTTCTATAGTTGTCAAAGTCGTAGTGAAACATTCTATATCATCGACAATGTTTTGAGAAATTTTAAAAGAGTTAAATGTTTTGAACAAACTCTGAGAGCATACAACATTTTGGGGGATAGAGACTTGTGAAAGGCAAGCACATTCTAAAGTCGCCGTAGAAGTCGAAATGATTAATATATCTTTCGTAAGACACTCAAAATTTGAAACTTTTCGGAGTTCCTTTTCCACCACAATAATATGTCAGAACTATCTGAACAATTCTCTAACTTTTCAGATAAATATAGATCAATCTGTGACACAGTAGTTTCATCACTTGTCTCCGAAGAACAGTTGGGACAATAAAACATAGAGTACACTGTACTTGAACGAGATTGTGTCAAATAATTCATTGATATTTGTTGATTAATGATTCTACTTTGAGTCTGGTCTTCATTGGTTGTATCACCTTTATGTTTGGTATACAACTTTTCAATTATATCCTCTACTTACTTTAAATATTCTGGCGCTCTTTCACTTCAAAATAAAATGGATAAACAATGCTGTAAAAATTTTGTTTTGCAACATGGATCAAGAACAAGAGCCACAAATGCAAGCATTTTTATTTTTTCAAAAGATCCCAAACATTTATCAAATTTCTTACGCATCTCGTTGCTCATTCTTCTTAGTGTTATATTATTGTTGTTACTATAGGTCTCAATAGAAATATTCAAATTACACTTCACCTACGTATATATTTGATATAATATGCAGAGAAGCAAAAACATGGAGTGTCATAGTATGAAATGTCTCTAAGAATTTAATTAATTCTCGAATGCATGACCAATCGTCAATTGTAGGTGGACCTTCCATTCCCATTTCTTACAAGAAAAAGCTTCCATTCGCTACTAGTTTTTCAAACGCCGCTTCATACTTCTCAGCGCTTGTCAACATCAAATACGTCAAGTTCCAACGAGTAGGAACATTGAGCGATAAATTACTTTTACAAGTAATTTTGACTGCATCAACACATGCTTTAAACTGTTGCAATTTTCTCAAAGAAGACCTGACGTACTTAACAACTTTTCTTACTTTCGCTATGGACTCTTGATATTCTTTCAAACCATAAAGAGCAATCAACTTGAGAACATGTGCAAAACATCGCATGTGCATATAATCACCGTTTAGAATCAACCTATTCCAATTTCTAATTGTCCTCGTCAAATAAGAAATAGCGATGTCCTTGGAAGACACATTGTCAACGGTGATGGTGATAACATTTTTAAGCTCCCACTTAAAGAATTTTTTTCAACTTCCTCACTAATAGATTCACCCTTATGGTTCAGAATCAAACACCCAGTCTTGATTAATAAAATGACATTGCAATGCCATGTAATTCAAATTTTGAATAGAGGTTTACGTATCAGTGGTCAAACACACCCTCTGTGATGTTCAAAAAAAAAATATTCTTTCAACTTTATTGTTTCTTTCTGAAATATGCCACAAACATCTATTGCTATTGTCCTTCTAGATGACATCATAAACTTGGGATTGAGATACAGACAAAATGTCCAAAAATCAATTTTTTCTACCACTCTCAATGACAATTCATCTAAGATAATCATCTTTGCTAGAAATTCTCTAGCAACTATCATAGTAAATATGAGTATACTAGCACTCTTGCTCTCAAGAGGTTTAAAGATCAAGGTTGGTTGCCTACTATCTACATTTCGTAAAAACTTTTTGCATATTTTAATATGTTTTATTAAACCTGAAGTTTCATTCTTAGTCGGGTGTGCTGCATAAATTTGCCCACAATAATCATATTTACCTTGATCTGTGTTTGGTACCCTACTGAAGTGAATCCAACTTGGATCTTTTCGATTCAACATGCGAACTTTCACCAAGAGTAATATCCATCATATCGTGGAGTAAAAAACAATAAACATGTAAACGCATTAATCAACCTAACCAACAATTTCTCATTATCAACACAAGTACAAGCAATAATTTGTCAACAATTTATCAACTAGTCTACAACCAAAAATTTATCAATTATAACTAACAGCTAACACTTTATCAACTACAACTAACAATTTATCAACTAAAACCAGTAGCCAACAATTTATCAACTACAACCAACAATATATCAACTACAACAAGCCAGCCTAATTGAAAAAAAAGTAATATATAACCAACAACCTAATTGATAAAAATCAGTCAATATAATCAACAAAAATTATCCATAATTGATCAACTAACAATGAGGCAATGAGTAGGGAAAATCCAAAATCAATAAACACATTAACACATACAATGAGGAGTGAGTGAGCACTGAGCAGTGATTGTGAAAGGCTGTGACTGTGTGTGGAGTCCTCGGCGAAGACAGGACACAAGGGAGGGTGAATCGGTCCTTTGTCACAGAAGACAAAGGCTTTGGGGAGGGCTAAGGGTGCTGCCAGCTGACGGCCGAGTATTGTCAGCTAAGAGCTACGGGCATCGCCGGTTAAGGGCTAAGGGCGTCGTTAGCCTCGGCTACGTGCGTTGTCGACGAAGACTCGCAGTGTGCTTACTCCTTCGGTTCAAGAATCGTCAGCTAAGGGCTAAAGGTGTCGTCGGCCTCAGCTAAGGGCTACGGGCATCGTCGTTGCAGACTCGCAAAGTGCTTACTGCTTCGGTTTAGGTGTTCAGCTGAAGATTGATTGAGTGAAGCAGAGTCTTTGGTCTAGTGTGGTTTTTTTTTTTTTAAACTTGAAGGTTTTTTTTGAACAATCGATTCGGTCCTAATTTTTTAGGATTTTGGTTATGGATCGACGACCGGACCGAGAACTTATGGGAATTTGAAGTTTGGATCGAAGACCAGACCATGGTCTAACAAATTGGGACCAAAATTGGTGGTCCGGTTTGGTTCTCTGTCCGTCGGCCGGTTCTGCCCACCCCTACTTTAAATAGAGAGGAGATGAGTCGACCGATCGATAGAGAGGAGATGGGTCAACTGGTCCGATTAGATTGGTCAACCTATCTTCTCATCTAGTGCCACTTAGGTGCTGGTCGATCAGTCTATAGTAACTGGTTGACTTTGAAGGTTTAAATTACCATTGTTTGATAGTTTAATGTTTAAATTGTTCCAAATTTTACTTTAAGGGTTTTTTAAAAAAAACACTCATCCAATTTTACCCTTTCTAATTTCACTCTTTGACTAAAAATCAATATGACGTTAATTTGAAACATCTTTTAAACTACAAATTAAAACAAGTAAAATTTTAAACTATCTAAAATGTAACAAATTAAATCTTGGCGGGTGGTAGATTATCCCCCGTTCTGAATTTACACATAAAATTTGAGGCTGATCACTCTTGTTCCGAATTAATGTTGCAAACGGGGGTTCATTACCCAATTTTGTCCAGTGCTTACGTGGCACTAGAGAAAGGGGGGTAGGGACCCCCCTCCAACGTGCACCGTACGTGATTGAAGAAAGGGGGTCCTCGCCCCACAACAACCTCCATTGTTGCCTTCCCATTTTAGAGCATGTTCGGCAATCGAGGATCACAGCCCTAAAACGACCTCCGGTTGTTAGCTCTCTTTTTTTGTAAGAGTGAGAATGAGGGGTCGCAACCTCGAAACGGCTCATCGTTCTCAATTATTTTGCTTGAGAATAAGAGGTCGTTCTCAGGAACGGGAGACCAATCTCCGAAAATATATAAAGAAATAGCCATCCATTGTCAACTCCAGCTGGTGAAAACTTTAAAATCTCTCTATTATTTTTTTCTTATACAAATTTTCTTTGTATTAACGACGTCGATAGATTCTGATTCGAGTAGATTGGTTGATTTAGAAGAGACAACAACTTTGTGATGCCAATATGGACTGATATTCGTACTCCATTCCCATATATGGTGATATTCTGGCATTCGATCACCTAGAAAGTAATTAAGAAATAGAGGTGCAATCGACATTGAAAACTCTAGATAATGAGATTCGAACACCGATCGACTCGGAGGATGATGATGTGAAAAACGTAACAATAAAAGAAGAAATTTCTATGGGATTTTAAAGATAATTAGAGAAGAAATAGTAGAATATACTTTGAATAATAGTAATGAGATCAAATTCATTAAAGTTAATCTCGGTGATTGATGTCAGTGTGTGAAGATGGATGTTGGCAACTGCATGGTTCGAAGATGCAAAATGAGATTATGTTTCAAATAAAGAGTTTCAACGATTCTCACAACTATTAATGAAAAATTGAGAATCGACACGCTACTGCAAAATATGTGGCAAATCATTATTTGGATAAGTTCAAAAGTAACCTACGTAGAAAATTTTTTCCATTATCGAGACAATGATAAAGGATTTGAATGTCAACATTACATTAAGTCTTTCTAGAAGAGCAAGAAGCGAAGCGTGAAAATTTAATAAAGGAAAGGGCAAAGAAATCTCTCTAACAGCTTCTGCATCACATAAAGATCTATGTAGTTCACGAAATCTTTATGTTCATCCGGAGTTAGAATGGTATAAGTTATTAGATTGTGAATAACCCGAGCTCCAATGTTCAAATCATTGGATCTTGGCTTCAGAAACCCTCCAATGTTGACATTTTGATGAATTTCCCTAAGGAAGTCAGCTCCTTCAGCCGATCTAAAAAATTCATAATCTCGAGAAGCATGGTAGTATCTCTCCACCTCATTCTTTTCTCTAGCAAACCCGAACAATTTATTAACCGTCTCTGGAGCTATAACAATCTCTGTATCGAGGATGTACGTTTTCAAACATCCTAACCTCCTAATAGAGGTTAAGTTCACATAAAACAAGCGAACAATTTTATCACCCATCAATCTCTATACTTTGTGTAACGTAAATTTCAAAAACTAATTTTGAAAAAGAGTATACAGAGATACAATGTGGAATGCGGCCAGGGAAACTACAACTTTTCATTTCGAAAGAGAAATGAGGAACTTACATCAGATTAACCTGGATGCCCACATATATCTTCAAGGCACAAACCCTAAATATTGGTCTAATCATGTACTTTCTTTGATTTTCAAGTGTGAACTGAGATTAAATAATTTATGCAAGTCATTCAATGTAGTTCTATTACCTCTCAGGAAAAAAATTGATCATGAATATATTCGAGATGATCCGAAAGTGCATGATGACTAGAATCATGAAAAAATATAAGAAGTTGGCATTGTCAAACGTCGTCTTGTGTCCCCAGATAAGAAACAAGCTTGTGAAGTTAGAATGTTCAGCTCGAAATTGGAGTCCTATATTTGCGAGAGGGGCACATTTGAGGTCAACAACGGCAACGAACAATATATTGTTGACATGAATGCATGTGTGTGCAGCCGTTACAGGTAGAAATTTATTGGAATCCTGTGTGTCCATTCCATTCCCTGCATCCATTTCATGAGATTAGCATAAAAAAAATTACGTTTATCAATACTATGGCTGGCCAAGTTATCTACAGATGTACTCAAACTTCATTCATCTCATTAGCGGGCAACACATGTGGCCACTCGTACTAAATATAAATCAAATCCTTCTGTCTAAAAGAAAACGTCAACTTAGTAGGCCAAAGAAAAAACGAGTGCGAGATGTTGATGAGCCTTCAAGTTTGACAATTACTAGGAAGAACTCAATGATGTCGGGTGGAAGATGTCGGCATTAGGGGCATAATAGTTTCACTTGTCCTGGCAGGAGATCCATTTCAGGCGTTGCTTCCGCTTTTGCTTCGCAAGACACATTTATGAATTTCCATACATTTGCCGAGTTGCAGGTACATTTCAACACATTTTGCTCATAAACATGCTGTCATTGTTTTCTAAAATAGTTGTCATTCTGTGCAGAAATTTTTTACACACGACTCTGAACGAAGAAATGTTTGACCGTTCGGACTATAATTTATGTATTTATTAAAATGTGTAATATATGTATATATACACACATATACATATATAACCAACAGCTATAACTAACACATACATATATAAGTCATGTATATTAAAATTACCATTTTATAACCAACAACTAGTTCCAAATAATTCAAAATATAAATAAAAAGTAAAGTACAACTACACATCATTATGCATAAACTAACTGAATAACATATAGTAAATTACAATAATACTACTCGTATTAAATACATAATGATAAACATAAAATAAAGTACATACAATGAAGTACAAAACATATCCTAAACTATGGTGTGGGATTGGTATAATCCTGCTCCATCCATTCCTCGAAGGTTTGCATCCGATCCCTTTGGGACTTAATTAGCTCTCTGTGGGACTCCATCAACTCTCTCTAGACCCCATCAGCTCTGTCTGTGTGAATATCAACTTCTCGACTCTGCCTACGAGGAACTCTATCCTCTCCCACTTACTGTTCGTCTGGGGGACAGTGGCTTAGCAAGGGTGTCTTCCATAGGAACATCTACAGAGGTCAAGGCCCGCCGATGTCTCTGGACCTGATCTCCATCGAACGCCTACGTCTAGTCGACTTCAACCAGACTCATCCGAAGCAAATGAAGTTTATCAAATACATAGACGGGTCTCTGTTTAAGGTCAATGGAGATTCTTATTTTCCTCATCCCAAAAATGAAAGAACAAACATGCTAAAACTAAAATTAAAGATAAAAAAACTTCAAATATGGAATTCAAATGGATTAATTAGGAAACGATGTGCCAGCTGCTCTCCTATAACGACACTTTTTCCTAGTAAGATATTGTCCGCTCTGAGAATTGGGCCGTAACATAATATTCTCCTCTCACGGATTTGTTTGGCGAGGACTTCTCAGTTGATCACCTAACCTGGTACTGCTCTTCATGGAGCACTCTTAACTTCAGAGTTCTTATGGGATCTGTTGCCAATTGTGCTCCAAAACGCGTCTTACTATTTTGAAAGAATTTCCTTACATATGTTTCATTTCCATATACCTCCCCAAGCGATGTGGGATTGTGACAACCCCCTTTTTACGACTCCAGATTTGCCTAGACTCGAGGCGTTACGTTACGCCGTCCCTCGAGGTTTGCCTCGAAGTCGTTCTCATATGTACACATATGGGTCATCACATCTCTAGTCGATAGCTGAATCTGAGCTCCTGTATTAACATTCTGTAAGACAAGTTCTTGTTGCATGCTCAACTGATCTCGTGCATGTGACCTAAAATCACAAAACTCAGGTTGAACATCTATCCGCTGTACAGTTTCTCTATAACAAAGAGATTCATGCAGCTCACGAGATCTCTATGTCCGTCTCGCAGAAGAAGGATGTGAGTTATCAAATTGTGAATAACCTGGGCTCTGACGTTCAGATTCTTCAACTTTGGCTTCATGAACCCCACAATGTCGGCATTTCAATGAATTTTCTTGAGGAACTCTAGTCCCTCAGCCGATGTGAAGAAGTCGCAGTCTCGGGAAGTATGGTAGCATCTATCCACATGATGTCATTTACTATCAAATTCGAGCACTTCATTATTTGTCTGTGCAGTTATGAGCATCTCCATATCAAGGATTTCCATCTTCATCAATCATGTCCTCCTGGTAGAGGTCAAGTTCGTATAAAACATGCGAACAATACGCTCGCTGTTGTTGCCCCTTAACTGTACACCCCGTGTAGAGCGATTATGTCAAACAACTTCTTGACCTGCAACGACTTTCAACCTCTAAAGTTGATAGTCTTCGAATAAATAATAGAGTAATTTGACATATCCCGCTCAAACCACTGTTCACACTCTTGGTTCCTGAAATCCATAGAGAAAAACGCAGATGGCAGTCGTCGCTCTTGAGCTGGAGCACCGTGTGATGCCGGTGCCCGGTTTGTCAGACCCCTTTGAGATGTCCACCTTGTAATGGATTCCTTTGTGACGAGACATTCTTTTGTTTAAAAACTATTTTATGAGCCATTTAAGGAAATTTTGGAGATTTTTTAGGTTTTAGAGTTTGAATTTGTGAGATTTTTTGGCTGAAAGTTGAAAAAAAGGTTCGGATTAGAGAAATCAACACGAAAATGGTCGGATTTTAGGTTGGAATCGCAGAAGGAGTTAAGAGAAAACTGAAATTTTTGGCAGCAGGGGCGAGAATGGGTGTCGATTTCTTATATAGAGTTAGAGATCGGTCCACCGATGTGAGATGGAGACCCCGTTCTTAGCATTAATTTCGAGAACGAGGGATCACCACCCCCACATTGGGGCCTCGATCTATAAAAGAGGATGAGAATAGTGAGTCACTGCCCCGAATGGGAACCCCAATTTCAAACATTGAGTTTGAATACGGGGGGCTGATCTTGGGTGCTAACCCCCCCGTTCTCATATCTCTTTTTTAGAGCGGGAGGCTGATATGGGGTACCCCTCGTTCCCTTAAGGAATAAAAATGGGAAAACAGAGAACTAGGGACTGATTCGTGGGTAGAAACCCCTTATTCTCAATCACATACGATGCACGTGGAACGGGGGGTCTCTGACAGAATGAGAGGGGTAGAACTCATTTGAAAATCTAGCTTAAGGATTGAGCGAATCCCCTCATATTATATACATGACCCTTCACTTCGTCTCTTACGACGTGAGACAACATATATCTGCCCACACGTCTAGCGTGATAGATTTTTCCTTCACATATAGCGTATTAGGTTGTGTTTGGTCCTCACATCGTACAGTGTTTTCAGCTTTGATACCATGACAGAATGAAATGGTAAAAATCATTCAAAAGGCTAGTCCAAAGATTGAGAGAATCCCATCATATTATATACAAGACCTTTCACTTAGATTCTTATGATGTGGGACAACATACAGTCTCTACCTCTCACCTCGATGCCTCGATCAAATATGTTAAGTGCCACTTAAGCACGGGACAGATCAGAAGGCCGATCTAAAATGATCGGTCTCCCGATCTCGACTTCAATATGAGATCGGGAGGTGATTGGAGAGTGGTGACCCCCGGCCTGAATTTAAGTTATTATATTTTACATAATTTAAAATTTTAATTATTAAAATTTTTAATTTGAAGGTTAATTAAAAAAAATCATATTCTATAATTTAATTTGGTCTTTCACCCTTTATTTTTTATATTTCAACCCAAACCAACTCAGTTATAACTCATTTATCAACTAACTCTTCTGATTTCCATTAAAATCTTCGACTTCTTAGAAAAAAGACGACGAAGACAAGTTTAAATCGACCTTACATTCAAGTCCTGGGATAAATGTTGTATATGGGCACACATCTACAACGCTAAGCAATTATTTAAATTGAGCCATAAAAATGGCTTATTGCTTTGAATTATTTGAGGAGAATGTCTTTTGAGTCCGTCAACTTTACAGAAAGATGCAATGCACCAAGGGGCGTGAAAATGATGATGTTTTTCTTAAGAATGTAACAAAAAAACAAAGTACTGAAGAAAAGGACAGCTAAAAGATGGATCTAATCATCAGTAATTTCATCCAACGTGATCATCATCATCATCATCATCATCATCATCATCCTCATCCTCATCCTCATCCTCATCCTCATCCTCATCCTCATCCTCATCATCGTCGACTGTAATTTTTGCTACCCAGATTTCATACGAGAAATATGAGCACGAAAAGGCCGAGTTTGAAAATTTCTTCTCATGCAAAATGGTTGTACACCATTAGAACAAGCCTACAACTTAAACTCAGGCATCTGCCCAAGCAGCAAAAACTGGGGAAATCGAATGTGCAAATTTTTCTAAGCCTGGAAGCTGAGAGGACGGATAGCCCACCATTTTCTCCCCGCCATTAGAGCTCTGCTGCAACATCAAACCTACACCCTCTTCTCCGTTGATACTCGGCTCTTTTCCAGCTTCGATTCCTTTATTACGCTTTGCTGAGTCTCCGGCGAGGAGGGTATTGCTTTCCATTATCCTCTCCACTGCGTATCTTGCAATGTCGAAGTTGGTCACAGCGTTTAAGCCTCTGAATTTAATGGCCGCGACATCATAGGCTTCAGCTGCTTCCTCTTGAGTGCCTAGAAACACAGTTTCAGTCATATTCATTCTATATTTCTGTACTCATGATTATTACGAGGAACTCACTGAATGTTCCAAGGTAAAGATCTTTATTTCCAGCAACTCTTCCAATCCGAGCTTGCCATCTTCCATGTTGATGGTGTCTGAAAATGGAAGCATATCAGCAAAAACCCAGAACTCGAAGAAACTTTCGAACAATGAAGTAGGAGAATGAGACCTTGTTACTCCTCTGTAAATGGAAGCTCCTCTAGAGAATCCACTACTCTTTCTGCAGAGAACAGCCATTAGAAACTACGACAAAAAATGGGAAAAAAGATTTGATTTTTACCTTCTAAGATGAGCAACGTACTCCTGTCTTGTCATGTTCCTCATCTCTTCGATCTCTTTCTGGTAAGTTTCAACCTGCATTGGGAGTTAAAAATTCAAGAGTCGTCAAACAAGGCGGCCCCATAAGCTGGTTTTTCTCTGGCTGTAAGGAAAGTCTCAATTACAGGGAAGTTAATGTGAGTTGAGGGTCCCCAATACTTAATGGCAGCAAGATCATAAGCTTTGGCAGCCTTCTCTTCCATATCGTACCCTCCTGCAAATCCCAGATTTAAAAAATATTAACATGAAAATAACCTTATATTTTACGTGAAAAGTTTGGCTGTAGTGGTCAAAGCAAGCCTAGAAGTGGTAATTATTAGTTCTAATCCAAATTCAAATGATTGTAAAGATGTTAACTTACCAAGGTAGACTGAAGATCATCATTTGGTCGAAAATGGCGTCCCAAGGAACCAAAAAAAAGGCAGAAAAAAAAGGTAAAATAACTTCAAAAATGAATACCAAGAACAAAAATTAGAGTCCGCCATTGAAAGGGAAAGCTTCTGGATGTATTAACCTTGTCTTCCTTTCCTGCTTTGTCCCTCTTTCTTACAACTGTTATCCCATAAATGAGCTTCATATCTACCAGTCCACCTATGTCTGAAAAACAGAAGAAAAGTAAAAAGTCAAGAGTGATTCAGAGAGATTACTCATTGTCTGAAAATGAAGATTAAGAAATAGGAAAACGACCTTGTAACGCCTCTATACTGAGATGTTCTTTGCCCAAAAGTATCCAACGATTTCCGATGAACAACTAGCTTTTGGCCCATTTTCTCAGCTCCTCTTTTCTTCGTCTCCATGGCTACACAGTCAGTTGCAGAAGATGAAAGTAGCTGTGAACCAGTCACGCAGCTTGATTGAGGGCTCGGACTCATTGCATGAACCCAGTTTTTCAAACCAGACGCCTCACTTTCCGCCATCGTTGGTCTCTGCAGATTGCACTCACCAATCTGGCACATTTTTGGTTCTTGGAAAAGCCCAGAATAGTAACTCAAGTTCTGGGTTTCAATCCGAGCTTCATTTTGATGGCGGTGACCTTCATAGTGATGGGCGGCCATTGTCGCAGCACCAAAGAAATCTTCCAACTTCGGGGACTTGAGACTGGTGAGGGCTTCCATTATACATAGAGATCCATCAGAATTAAGAGGCATCAAAGACAAAGGAGAGTAGAAGCCTCCATTTTCACAGGCAACCGATCCATTACAGAAACCGCCATAGTTGAGCTGTGATGGAGAAAGGAATAGGTTTGAAGGCGGAAGGAGGGCGGACGAGGACGGAGTAGAAGAAGAAGGGTGGATTTGTTGATTTTTAAGAAGATTTGAAGAAGAGGAAGAAGAAGAAGAAGAAGAAGAAGAAAGAGAGAATCCCATTCCCAACCAGGTGCTGTTTCCATTATCATTACTCATCTTCTTCTCTTCCCCACCAAGAAGAATTTCTCGGCAAGTTTATCTCCAGCCAAACAAGCTCAATCATTGGAACACAAATACACTCATCATACAAAAATGCATATTTTTCATCGTGAAAAACTGGGTTTTTTTGTTTGGTAGCTGCAGGCTTCGATGGACCAAGTCTTACCCAGTAGTACCCACTAATACAAACACCGAATCCAACTTCCTGCAACTGAATCTAATCTCTGTCTAGAGAGAAGAAAGCAGGTGGCTTTAAACTAAACAAAAAGAATGAGCTCCAGTGAGCAATGGATGGGAACGTCGCAAGCATTATATGGGGATCCGTGTGAAAGAAAAAGACTTGCCCTTTCTTCAAAACCTGCGTTAAAAACATGCAAAAAGCATATTACAAAGTATAAACTGAAGACGATTAAAGCTACAGTCCGAGATTCCGTTGGGGTAATTACAAAAACTGGTTAAACTTTCTAAAAAACTGGGGTTTATTAGACTGCAAGCGTGTTAAACTGAGGTAAATAACACACTGTTGTAAACCAACGGGGAAAATAGAAAGCTAGAAGGAAAGAGACGATTCAGAAGGAGAGAGAAAAAGAGGGGGTGGGTCCCGCAAAATTAAATGGGGAGAGGGTTTGATGAGCCAGAATTAGATTTTCACGAGACAGAGGACAAACTGTAGGTGCAGTCACTTCATACTGCCTCGCAGTTTCTGTGCACTGGACTGGACCTATGCTGCTACTCCTCTCTCTCTCTCTCTCTCTCTCTCTCTCTGCTTTGCGACTCATCAGTCATCCATCCTCCATAGGTATCTTATCTGCTACCTTTACTCAGTTTGACGACGACCCCCCTCCCCCGTTCCATAGCTGTAAGCTGCTTGCCTTCTTTGCTTTTCCTGCGATTATTATCCATAGTTTAGGTCAAATGCTATCTCTCTATAATCTCATCCCTCCCTCCCTCCAATATTGTTTACTCCAGAAAAATGTAATTTGAATACTGAGTTTATGATCTTTTACAGATAGATGGTACCTTACACTATTTTTCATACTAACCCTAATTACTGTGCATTACGGTGAATATATCTATTTAATCTAACCCATATTTGATGTGTCAATTTAATTTTTAATAATTTTTTTATTTCATTTCAAAATTTGTGGAAGCTCTCTCCTCTATGCCATTCTTACTTTCACAGCCAAATTGTCACAATCTCAATCACAATTCTCACTTGATGTAACTTATCCTCTTGCTTAATCACTGGTGTTTATTCGAATGAGATAATGATGCGAGGCTTTGGGATATGGAATATTGAAAAGTAGGAATGCATTTAGAGCACAATGAATGTGGAGGTACAAAGAGATGAAGCCCACCATGTCACCAACGTTAATACATCTCGCCAGACTCAAACTAGTATCATAATTTTAGGTCTGTGCACAAATGGATATTATAACTAGTTTAATGTGTATGTGTGTGTATATATACACACATGGAGAGAGAGAGAGAGAGAGGTGTGATTTGTTATCATACATTTGACTTATAAGAGTCATAGATTAAATGTTACTTTATCGCGACTGAAACCCTAATTTTTTCTATCTCCACCTCTATGCTCGGTTGGTAAGATGAAAATGATAAAATATGATGAAGAACGAAGATTCAATTAAATTTGAAGCTTTCAATTTTGAAAATTGCAACAAAATATCACTGACATGAAAGAAAACTACAATGTAAGCGTAGAACAATCTGACACTTTAGACAATCCGATCTTATATGGAGTAAATGAGTTGTAGCAAAAGACATAGAAACTAATAATTCGTCCAAGAAAATAAAGATTAAAAATTATGGACTTAATACATCGGTTCTACTACGTTAGCATCATATGATAGGATTAAAAATAAACACTCTTTGCAAAACACACTTAGATAAGGTCATGCACATAATCTAAAATAAAGACAACACACATTCAATATAACGAAAAAGAAAAGTTGTACTGCCAACGACTCAAAACTCTGTTAATTTTGTAGAGATCTCTGAAAATCGTTGCAAATTTGAGGATAATTTTAACGAGACGTTGAAAATCGAAAGACATGAAACTTCCTTTTATGGAGGTACACTTGCAATCACCTTTTAATAGACAACACTCGTACACTTGAACAACAATCTTCCTTTGTTATCAAGAATCACATTGGTGAGGCAAGGCTGTTAAGGCTGGATAGGACGACAGATGTTAAAAGAAGTTTCATACTCTAGTTGCCAATTATGTCAAAGTTTAGGGGATAAAATGTGCTTATAAGAACTCCTTAAAAAATGTATAATTATTTTTAAAAAATGAGGCCGGGATAGCTACCAAAAAGTTTGAAGGGGAGAGCCATTCCTACGTGACATAGGATAGAGTCTCTTTAATTAGGATCTTATATTGTCTTTTTTTAGCATCTTTTGTTGTTAGATTCTGTTAATAATACATAATCTTGTATTGTTTGAGAGAATAACAATATAATATTTATAAGTAAAGTTTTCTTCTTTATCGTGTACAACGTATTTTGAGTTAATTATAAAAACAAATTCGTGAAGAATCCGACCCAAAACGGATAGTATTATAATGAGAGTATCGAGTGACTCCATACGTTTAATTGAAATATTGATGTGTAGTTAGTGGAAGTGCAAGGATTACATATAGTAATATAAGAGAGGCATGTAACATCCATCCAAGCAAAATCTGAAGAAGATGACGAAAATGGGGAGCAGAGAAGTCAAACAGAAAAAGGTAAATGTGGATAGCAACCCTACTCAGAACGACCACATGCTCTGTGGCTCTGTTCCGCCATGCAATGTCTCTCAAAAAGTCTCTCCGCTCTTTTCCTTTTTTAGAGAGAGAAGAGAAATACAGTGAGAGAGACAAGAGAGACCAATTAAACCTAAGAGATAAATGGGTTGCAGATAAAGATCTCTCTCCCTCTCTCCCTCTCTCTCTCTCTCTCTCTCTCTCTCTCTCTCTCTCTAAATAAGGGTACAGAAAGGAGTGTCAAGTCATATTCAAAGTTAAGATTTTCATTGTGGAGGGACCGCATAAAAATGGGAAAAGAGTGGATCTATGGCCTTGTTTTGAGGCGAGAAAAGGCAGGGGCTAGCTACCTCTGCTCTACACTTCTACTTGATTTTGTTTCACCCACAAACACATCATCCATCCTCTCCTTCTCACACCCATTCACCAAAATACCCACCTTCCCATGAACCCTAAACCGTGACAGACAGAATGAAATTATAGAAACTTATCCCTGCCTTGCAGAAAAAGTAAATCAATCGATAATCTCAAGACGATAACAAATTAGGGTTCGGAAAAGCAAGTATGATTATCAAGTGGGTGGTGGGGTAATTTATTTTGGATAAAAGAATCCAGACATCTTTACAATCATGGACCCTGGAATTAAGGGTTATTTGTTTTCTTCTTTTGCTTTGTGTTCCACGCAGCATATGGAATGTGAGTTGGTGTGGACTGTGGAATGTCTTTCTTATAATATTATGTGGAAGAAGACAATGGAGAATGAAGAATGAAGAATGAAGAGAAAGAGACTGCCACCCAACTGAGTTAGCTCGTGCCCCATGACAACGAAACCTATCCCCTTTCATTATTCATAGTGGTTTAACATGAAAGACAAAGGCCTTGATATGATCCCATGTGGGTCTACTTTACTATTTCATTTTGTTCTATCTATCTCCCACCTTTGTTACACTTCTTTCTCACATGTCTAGTTGTAGAGAAATGAGAATGTGTTAGCAAGGGAATGACGATTCTTAAATATGTTCAATCGATGATAGTTATTAATTGTACACCATCACTGTCGACACACACACGGAAAGAAACTGAAAAGGGTTGAAAATTATATGTGTGTCAAGTTTATAGCGGTATATCGAATAACAAAAAATATTTTTGTGATTGTGATGACCTATTATTGTGAGAGCTTCGTTGGAATCCAAGACCAAGAGATAAGAACACAACTGTACATTAAACTGTTGTGCGCTTTAGTTGCACTATATAAATAACATTTACCTTCGACTAGTACAAGGTCTTTTGGGGTAAAACATAACAACAAAGTCGTATGATCCTCGTGTTAGTTTAATAGATATCAAGTACAATTGTTTTTATGATGATTGTGATTGATTGAGCATATAAATGATAAGTGTAACAACTCTAAAATTTATTTTTATTTTTTCTCAATTTGAAATTTTAAAATTTTTTCCAAATCGATTTGCAAATTAAGTTAAATTGGATCATTATAAAATTCTAATTTTTTAAATTTTAAATAATTTAAAATAGCAGAAATTACTATTATGCGGAAGTTTTGAAATAACTATCAATAAATATTTTAGAAAGATTGAATATTAAACAAATATTAAATAAAAAATCATTTATTAATTTTAAAACAATAATATAGTAAATTAAAAATTCAACGACTGATGAAATAATTTATTCTAACAGAAATCAAACTGAAATTAAATGCAACTAAATATGTAATATCATTTTAAACGATATAAATTCATAACTTAAAAATTTTATTTGGACCCAAGGACAACATCTTCCTCTGTATGCTCACCCGTCTCTAGAAAATTCTCGATCAACGCTAGTTTATGTTCAGATAAAAACTCACCTACATTACAAAACTAATGCATGAGATAAACTCAGTAAGTAAAAACACGTGCATGTGATTTTAATTACATACATTACCCAATTTCATGCTTTTAAAGTTACATACTGGATGTAACTCATTTTTCTATTTTTATCACGCGTTCAGCCTTTCAAAAAACTAGCGGTTTTTTAACTTCATAAGTTTCATCAGCCATCTTAATAGCCATGCGTTTATGCTTTCATTAATTATCTCATGCGTTCAGGTTTTCATTAGTCATCTTATGCATTCAGTATCTCATTAGCCTTCTCATAATTTCTATCAATTCCATTCGTTTTCATGCATTTTATATACATGCGTATCCAAATAATAATATAATTGAATAATAAAATTTTTAATAAAAAAATTTAATAAATATTTCGTGATGTAGGTCCTACGTCAAAACATTGAAAATCTAGTGTTTTACTTACCTGAATTCAGGGAGAGAGAGGTAATAAGATTTTAGGTGCTTTTCCTGAGTGTTGGATTGATTTTGTTTGCCTAAAAATTAAGGAGATTTAACTTTCTTCGTTCATCTTAAAATCATTTTGAAAATAATAAAGGTATGAATTCATTACCAATAAAATCTTAGCATTAGATTTTTGGATCGATTTGGGCGTCATTAACGATCCAAAAATTCAGTTGATAGAAACAGTTTCGGGTCTGGATCAGTTTGTGTCAATTGAGGCTGGTTTAATCTGGTTCTGAACTGCTGGTCTGGTTCAACTCGTTGTCCAGTTCGGTCTAAAGAAATGCTTCTTCTTTCGTCTTTCGTCCTTCGCCCACGTGACTCTGCCGAGAGGGAGTGTAAGAGAGAAAGGGATAAAGATGGTGAAAGAGAAATCTTACGTTGATAAAGGGAGATCGCTCGATCAAGAGGAGTCTCCCGTAGTCGCGAAGTGAAGTCGAACAAAATCTCGTAGATAGAGTGTGGAGTCGAACAAAATCTCGACTCTTCTTCTTCTGAGGTGTTCGTTTTAGTCTGGACAGCTCGCGGTGGTTAGAGCAAGTTTCAATGGCCAGAGGTCAAGGACGGCAATTCTATGAGGTGAAAACTTTTTGATTGTTCTTAGGTTTACAGAACATGAGAGAGAGTTGTTGCGTCGATGTGATTTTTCTTCATCATTGAGCACTTCAATCTATAGGAAGCGTTATTCCAAATTTTCCTTAGATAGGAGAATATGAATTTGACCCTCTAAATTGGCGGATTAAAAAACGAAATAAAGAAATATTTGATTTCCTTATTGTTTGTAGAATATTGACTTAAAATTAAGGTTGAATTGGGATAATTATTTTTTTCCTGAAATTAAAAATTTTTCTTGAATACGATTCATGATTTGATTGATAAACTGCATAAATTTAGAAATAAATTTTGATACGTTATACTATCTTAATAGTGAGTATACGCTATTTGATCAATTGAATTCAAAGTTTATATGATTGTACTCTCGCTAACATACACTTGAAAATTAGTATTTAAAATCTATAATGTGTTTATTGAGTCAATCCAACAATGGTTAAACTTCATAGTTTGGACTCAAAAGAAATGATTATTTGAAATATCAAAGTTTAACCTGAGTGAATGCATATACTTGAAGAGTGGTCGCCCACAGCGATAGCCCAATCTCAAGACAATAATTTTAAACCAATAGCAGTCACTTGTGGCGAAAGCCTAAAAATTCTTGAAAACTGGACATAGAGACAAGAATTTTTTCCGTGCTATTTAAAATTTCAATTATATAATATCTTCAAAAAGAAAAAAAATGTTTAG